>JAODGE020011270.1:0-15251 GCA_027574965.2 Ecitophya simulans
CAGTAATTACTCGCCTGCAATCGCATGAGATTGTTTAAGGCGAGCGTTTTGCGCGGAACTTGAATGCACTTTTACGAGAACAACTATTTCGAGGCGTGCAATATCGAAAATAGTTGCGAAGAGAGGAGGACGTTGCGCAATTGTTTTTCCGCGCGCGGTGTTTTCGTGCATCTTTAGTTTACACAACGCGTTGATTATCAAAAGCATCCTCAACAAGTGGGCGTCACACTACATATTCGTACTACCAGTATTCACCAATGCATAGACACGTATTGTATGCATTTGTGCATTGTTTGCAAATTTACGTAACGCAACTGACAATGAGTGATGAGCGACACGCTCGAGAGCTTCGTCACTTCCTTTTGGTGATTAAACCGCGGTTACTGGAAACAAAATCTTTAAATCATACACGAATGTTTCTCGAACGTGTCGAACAAATGGAAAACGCTTGTCGGCATCTCAAACGCGCTTCAAAACTACAATTTTATATAATTTACATAATATTTTAATCGTGCAATTTTAACGTGAATATATTAAAAGTCGCTGGAAATAAGTTGCTCTAAAAACTAGACTTTTACAAAAAAAAATTCTATTTTCGTTTATACAGCTTCTCAACGCGTTACGATCAAAAGAGATTGAGACCTTGAGAGAGAAAGATTGAAGGTGACTTTATGAAGTTTAGGCAACTCTAAACAACTTTCTCTATCATGCCTCCTTTATTATAACTTTATTATAATAAAAACTATTTTCATCTATACTCATTTCAAATGTAAATACATTCTTAAATGTAACAACAGCAGCAAAACGGTGCGCAATTCGGAATAAGTTTACAACAAGATGAAAATGATGCATGACAATACTGAATATTCCGTTTTATTTATTAAGTTAGTTTGCTTTCAGTTTCCGCCGAAATTAATGTCGAATAATCTAGAAGTGCATGTAAACATACTTAAATTCGCATTTAATTTGACCCTGCACTCTGGCAACGACCAAAATTATTACAAAACAAAGAGAAATTTGCTCTTGTCAACAGTGGAAAATGAACATTGAAAGAAACAAGCAAAACATTTTTATTAAACTCCTTATTTACAAATTCTACTGTCAAGACTTCCAGAAACTATTGTTGCTAGAATGCTATATGAATGCAAAAATTCCTGGGTCTAACTCGCCAGTCCAGTCACGAGTATTCCGCGCAAGCTTCCAGTCATGTTCTTGCGCGCTGGCCTTGAGTGAAAGGGAATTGTTGAATTTGAGTGAAATAAATTACGCAGAAGTGTTGGACGTAGATACAAACGTTTAGTATGTAAACTTGTTTGTAAATTGTAGTACATTGCAAAGCTTTTCGTTCCTTAAGGCGTAATAGTTAATAAACTAGGTAAAGTTTCTCAAAATGCAAAGATCTGATACAGTCGAGAACTTGAATCAAACTTGGAAAACTTGAACCAAAAACCAAGATTCAACACGCTTTTGCAAATCCCCAAAAATAATAAAAATATGCTCATAGTTTTATATCACCCAATAGCCAAAATGTTTGCTGATTACGATTGTCCTTGTTGCATTTCAATCGATCAATCATTGACCTAGTTATAGGACAAACAAATAAACAATTTCCGTATGTTTGTATCGGTGGCTACTCCCGACAATATTAAGAAGATGAGCAGAATAGATGTACATGTGTGGACGTGAGGACGTGATCTCATTAGCATCTCACGAGGTGCTAGGGGCGTCCACGCAGCAAACAATATTTATGACGCTCACGACGCGCGTTACTTCCTCTTGCAATGATTGTGCGCTGGACTCTACGGCATGAAGTGCAGGATCTTGTCCTGTTTTGTATGCGCACGGCGTCCATTAATTATTTATTTGCTATCGCGTGCCTAATGGCGGTTTAATGCAACGCGATGTGGACCTAGTCGACAGCGCGTCAACGACGAGTCACGAACGTCATCGTATCATCGATATTCAACTGTACGCAATATTTAAAAAATACAATATATATAAGGGTTTCGCTTTTTGCATCTTTTCGGCTATAAATTTTTGTTTTTACGACTGTAGCCTGACGTTTGTCAAATACTCCAGACTTTCATTTACGTCAGAGAATTACAAAACGTCAATTTTTATTACCTTTTTAAATATAATATTTAATTGCACGATATATATATTTTCTTTAAACTTACATTGTTAATAATTTTTTAAAAATAAATATGAATATTTCGTACTTCACATACAATTTCCTAAGAATGCCTAGCGTTTGTCAGAGGTTCGAATTGGGTTGAGTAATAACTAAGGAACTTTCGGAATGTTTTTATTTCTATTAGAATGACAAAAAATCTAGGTCATAATACAACCATTTGCTTCACTATACTTTATTACTGAATCCATTTTCATTTAATCCATTTAATGTCAGAATATTTTTTATTTGAAATTTGCATGTTGGAACCACATTGTGTAATTTCTAATAATTTCCCATAAAAACAAAAAATAGATAGTTTCTGGCTTCTCATAGCAACAAAACCGTCTCGACCTTGCTTCGCGAATAATAATAAGCAACATTACTCGTGCATCATCGGCACAGTGTTTCGTTTGGGCGCAATGCTCGAAACTCTTGCTGAGAGCGCGCAAGACGGCAAAAAAATGCCGAAACGATCGAATGTTGTAACGTGCGACTTGCCTCAAACGACGCTATACTTGCTAGCTTTAAATTCAACTCGCCTGCTCGAAATCGCCGTGAATTATGCCCGAAAACGGTCGTGATGTAATCGCATCGAAAACACTTAACCTTGATACACTTAAGTGCGAGTGGCACGCGCGTTTGAATCTTTTTGAACGTTTGGACGGTTTCTTTACATGTCCTTCATTAGTTTTTATTGATGTAGCTGTTCGCAACAAGTAGAACGTGGCGATTTATGGAGAATTTATTCGAATGATGTCCATCTCACATGGGGATTTCGCAATCCTGAACGAATGTCAATGTCACAAGACTGGATTAGAGCCTAAAACTAGTTTCAGTTTTGATTTGATGTAAACGATCAGTTGAAACATTCGCTTCTTGGAACATATTTGTAGCAACTTCAATTTTTAACTGGATTTGCGCTATCAATAAATAGGATCTCTCAATAGACCTTGTTTCAGCCCGTAAATGATGTAGAGATAAGGAAGCCGAATTTAATAAAAACTGTATAAATTCGCGAGGTATAATTTGGAAAATGAATGTTGCAACAGTAATAAGAATGCTTGTCGTACGTTGGTAATATTGCAAATTACATGTTTTTGAGTCAAATGTAGCAACATCAACATTCATTCATATTATTACAAAGTGCTACTTAAAATTATTACACACTCGTAAAAAATTACTGGTAACTTGTAATAACGTCCTCGCGCTTTTTTCCTAAAATTGAATACAAAAGTGTAATTTCATAATAGTTCACATAAAAATGTTACAAACAAACAAAAAAGCTCTTTGCATTTATTCGCTTTGATGTTGTAAAAACTAATTATCATACTAGTAATTCTGCAATTTTTTTCGTGTACAATAATATAAACTTATCAAAATTGATGAAAAGATAATAAACTCTAAGCAAAATAAACTAAATAAACATGTAAGATAATCTTCACTGTAGATAAATATGTTTTGAAAAGTAAATAATGCGTTTGATGTTCATAGTAATTGTGCAATATTGTCAGATTAAAATAAAAATCGAATGGAATCTCTCAAAATTGATAAAGTTTACTGACCTTTTATAGAGTTTATGGGTAACGGTGTATTTGTATTTTAAAGATAGATTCTGATTCTCAGTTTTCGACTGTTCTATTGGTCAAGATAACTGAAACACTGGTATAAACTGATAAAACCGTCATATTCGCATGCATATATAGTGCGCTTTCGCCAACAACTAGCCAATTTCTATGAAAGCATTTGCTGGAGATAGAATATTTGCGACAGCGTGCACACGCGACTCATAATCGGTTTAATGAGTATTTGCACGGAAATGATTCTGTCAATAACACATGATCCAATGGTATGTTTGCTACTCTCCAGTTGTTCTAGCCCTTAGTCACAGTTCCGCAAAGCGTTCAACAGACCGCGATAATGTGCGATAACATGTTTTCCACGTGAAGATTACAACTTAATCACAGAACAAACAGATATACGTATTTGCATTCGTCTGTAAAAGTGATATATCAAGAATAATATTAAGTGACTTGAATCAAGAAATTCTTATTGAAAGTTTTTCTTGTTGGCCGTTTTATACATCTATTTGTATGGCATATGAAAATATAATTATCAAGAACATTGCGAACTTAAAGTGCACAGTAAAGCTATGACAATTTAATCACATTAATTATTAAGTGACTTGAATCGAGAAATTCTTATTGACAATTTTCCTTCTTGGCCGTTTTGCAAATCTATTTGTATGGCATATAAAAATAGAAATTATGAAAAACATTACGAACTTCATGTGCACAGTAAATATATGACAATTTAAACACATTTATTATTATGTGACTTGAATCGAAAAATTCTTATTGAAAATTTTCCTCGTTGCCCGTGTTACAAATCGATTTATATGGCATATGAAAACAAAAAATCACAAACAATGCGAACTTTATATGCACAGTAAATAGCGTTATCGAAAACCTGTTATAGGTTTTTTTAACCTTGATAGATGTCACCAACAAGTCGCACAACGCCAATTAAAATTAATAGTCAACGATTGAGGTTATGGTAATTATAACTTTGTAATCGGGGCGCTCGACTCACCTCGCTTGAAGCCATGCTTGAATATCCACTGCGCGGAGGTGAAGGTGATGTCCTCGAACTTGAGGTCCACTGGCGGACGCTTGGGGAAAGTTTTCTTCGCGTGCGCGGACGACTTGCGCCTGGGCGAATTCACGAAGTTGTTCATTGCTTCGCAGATTTTGATGGCATCGCCGGCGCCGCCGTCTTGATCTGTGGACGTCGACGTCAGCGAGTCGTTGCTCTGGCAGCAATTCAGCGCATTGCCGCCTTTATTCGTGCCATCCTCTTTGGTCGCCATTGCGCGCGACGACGTGCTGAAATAGCACGCGCGAGATATTTCTGTGCCGATGTAAACAAATCCGAATCAGTGTTGATTATTCACGAGCGTGCGTTTTAGAATATCTTTCGAGTCAGATCGCGTCTTCGATTTTCAGTCGACACTTTCTTTTATGTTTGCGTTCATTGCGACGCACGTTTACAGTTCATAACGGAGATAAACGTTCGGCGCGTCCGTTGGGTCAGACTGAACTTGCGTGAGTCGCGTAAAAGTTTCGACGTTTTGGAGTTTAATGTCGAGCGCCGCGTCGCGCAGCGCGAGCACGAATGCGTTCGCTGCTCGCGGCTTTCCACGCGTTCGAGAGCGGCTGGCGATTGCGGCGGTAGTGCCCAGTCGGGGGACTGAATGCGCGTCGAAAGCGTCAAATTGCTTCAGACGCGCGCGTCGCGCGCCGCCGCCGACTACTGTCGATGGAAAATTGTGCGCGGCAGCAATTAGGGATGTCGAAAATATATCGATATATCGATATATCGATATTTTATTTTTGTTTTGACAATATATTTTTACCAAATTCGAATATATACATATATATGGAAGCGAGTTGTAAATATCACACTGAAACACAAAAAATCTATTCTTGACCATTTCAAATTTTATTTAAAAGCGCGCACAATCTATCGATATTTTTCTTTAATTATTTATATATCGATAACGATATTTCCGAAATATATCGATACATTTTTGCATTTTCGACATCCCTAGCGGCATTAAGCACGATGCAGTCGGCGCTAAGGATGGCAAAAATTTGAAATTAATCGATTAAGCAATTAATCGATTCACGCAAATTATTAAAATTTATTCGCCATTTTGAAGAAGGCAGAAGTATTAATTTCTTAGTTTCCATTACAATTGCAAATGAATATTGATTGTAAACCCTATACTCGAAAAAATATTAAACTTGGATTCGATTAATTATTCACAAATAATCGATTAGGTAGATTAATACCATGTCAAAAATAATCGAACAATTAATTGAAATTGAAACAAATATAATCGATTAATTCGATTAATCGATGAATTTTTGCCATCTCGAGTCGACGCTCGGCTTCTAAACGAGCGCGGCTATCAACGACATTGCGCCGGACTGTGCGCAATGCGCAGAACGAATGCCGGATGTTCCTGTAATCAAACCACCACGGATAAGCATAGCAATAAGATACACTGTCCGACAAAAGAGCGTTTGTGAATTTCGTTTGAATTATTTAAACCAATTCAGGCGTGGTGCGATGTGTTGATAAATTAGGTATCTTAACAAATCTTAAAGATTTCCGTGTTTGATAAAATAGTATTTCAGAGACGCCTTTAAATTTCCTAACAAATAGATTACAAAAAGACGATTGTCTTTTGTGTTTTTAGGAAATTTTTGGGCAAGTTCTGAAAGTACCGTAAATTTTTGGCTCCGGCTCTGCTTGACCACATAGCGCAAGCGCAACGTTTGGTCAACTAATTTTGTAAGTGTGGTGTAGAGTAGGACGGAAAGCTTTGAAGGAAGAACATTGTAGTGCTCGAGTTCAGTGCGGATTTGTCTCTATTTAATTGTCTCTTTGAAATACTATTTTGTCAAACACTGTAAACAAAAAATGATGACTGAAAATGATCAAAATCCATACTTTGACTTTAATTTGTAGAAAAATTGTGTTAGAAAATATTGGTTAGCGATTTCGTATTCGACGCATCAAAGGCAGAATGACCTAGCAACGTCGATGAAAACCTATTCGCCAATTATAATGCATTAATCAAATAGTGCATTGTGAATGCCGAATTCAGATGGTTTTTAGTTCTAATTTGGAGAAATTTATTTCGCTCGACGATTTTGCGTTCGGAAATTACATACATAACTTGAAAATGCATGTCAAAGCATTTATATTTTCTCGAATAATTATTTTTACTAGTTATCCATTTGAGCAACAAAGACATAATTCTTTTCACTTTTACCGGAGTGAATTTGCGCATGAGGTGTATCATGTTGTATTGGGTTGTCTAATTTGCATAAAATTTGAAGAAGTTTACTATATTATTTGAAAATTCGTTTTCTGCTCTACATCTCTGTGTCAACAACACGAATCTAGGCAAACGGGTCGATCGTTACTAATAATAATTTATTAAATTGTTATTAAAATTGATTATCATTATCTATTACTCCATTCAAAACAGTCAATGTTATATCAAAATGTGTATGAAGAATAAAGAAAAATGTGAATGATAAAATAACAATTTGCTCTATTTAATTTTTTGTGGATTATTTTATGGCGTATTGTATCGCGCATACTTATAGCTCAACCTAATGAATCTTTCAGATTAAAAACGACAATTTTTTTAATGATAATTCTACAACAAACAATCTGATAGAATATCACACTGCATGTTAATAATTAACCAATTCAATTCAATGCCATATATATTTAAAAACATGAATATTACTTTCTATGAGATGCCATATAGCCTTGAACAGAACCAAGTGTATAAATTGTAATTTTTGCCATGAATATTGTGTAATATTTAGTAGATAATAATTCATTTCAAATTCAACTGATTGTTGGGATTAATTAATTTTTAGGCATGTTTTGAAGAATATTGTCAAATTATATTTCTTTCCCAAGGTTGCGCGTTACAAGCAGATGACGATCATCGTCGTGGAACTTGGCCGACTTCAAGTTTAACGTAAATTAATTAGCATAATTTCAAATCGTTCGAACACGTGCATCCAATGCTCCAATTCGTGGTATTCTGATAAAAAATTAAAACTGTTGTCTTCTCCAAGTTACTACGACCAACCTACGATGCTTTCGATGACATTAATGTCGCGTCGTGTAAGTTTGAAAACAAAATTTTCCTATAACAAATCAAGGGTGGAAAATTTTTGAACTCAATTCCCGTGGATGGATTTATGCAAATGAAAAAAACCAGTTATGGTCGCATGGAATATTAATTTTTATTGGCGTGTTATGATCATATCATCTGTATTATTCGACGTTTTCGAATGATTATTTAATAATTATATTGCAAGTTGTTGCAAAATGTAGTCTTAAATTGAATACAGCTTTGATTATTGAACTAGACACTGCAGTATGAATAAAATATTTGCTTCCTGCTTATGTAAAATGGCTAGAATACTTATGGTGCATCTATAAACAATTGGCGACCTTATAAATGCTTATCAAAAAGCCTGTGTAGCAAAAATGTTATCAGTAGCTATTGAGTAATGGTATAATTAATATATATGATAAGTGAAAAGTTTACAAAACGCAATGTGGTATGTAATTATTTAACTATTTGTGAATGCCTTATATTTGTGATATGTGTGCACCTAACTAGCACCATTTTTAAACGTTTGAATTTGTTCTACCAATGGAATTATACTTAATGATTTGGAAAAATTGTGTTTTTTTTGTATTGAACTACTTCTCTATAGATACAGCAAATTAATTCGTACGTTGAAGAATAAATCACATTTAAGGAGCATTTGTTTTAAAGTACTGTGACATTTCATGTAAAAAAAATTTCCGCTCGCCCGATACTATATTCAAAAATATTTTACATAATACTGTAAATATAATTTTAAATCTGTCGACATTATTTCTTTACTCTAGTCAAATGAGAAGAATTATAAATAACCGCGTGAATTATATTTTACTATTGTAAAAGTAATAGTGCTCACCTGATAATATTGAATTCAAAAAGTATTTTACAGATGACATCGGTGACATCACGTTTGCGACGCAATGCATTTGTCATAATGGCACAAATTTCAAACATGTCAATAGATCCCTTTGAAAAAACTAGTATTTATTTTTTTAAAACAATTGTGGCAGAAACAATTTAGAAGAACGCCTAGCGACACATATGGACTTAATATCCAAAAAATTATTTGCTTAATTTTTTTGCTAAAAGAAGATTAACTTAAACTCATTTATTTCAGTGCGTGTGTGATGCAAGTTATTAAAATCTCTATAAATTATTTGTTAATACCTCTGACTGTGAGTATAAGTTATTTTTGACATGTTTACATTTGATTCTGCCTTATATTTGAACATTAGAATTTTTCCATAAATGTGACTATATAGCAAATTAATAGCGTTGAAGTAAAATTCTGTTATTTATTATTGTTTGATAAATATGGTTGGCTTTCGTGTGGGCAGTGCGATAACATACCCCGGATATGAGAAGTCAATACAACACTGCGAGAGATATTTTGATTGAAATTTGAGTTATAAGCAGACTCCAGTAAGAATTGACGCTTGCCCTATCTGTTCCGAATGAGCAAACTTTATAAATAATGCGAGATGTTTGGAACATGACTGGACCATCCCTTATAAATAACAATATAAAGCGCTTTATATCTACATAGTAACGCAGATAATTTATGCATCTCAATGTGCACTTACAATTAGTTATTGGCGTCATCAAAAGCTGTTGTCAACATTTCACTGTACTTAATTAATCACCACGCTCGAGCATAACAACCGCAAAAATGCACAAATGAAGCCGAAAGATGTCCCTCATCGATGTCATTTACACGTTTTATGGCAAGTGGTTTCAATCGTTAGTACTTATAATTGCATTTTAATTATTGGGTCTATTGGAAATGATAAATTTACATTTAATTTAGAGAAAACTGCAATATCACTATACCTTGACCGTCAGAACTCGGCAGAAGTAATTATTATATAAAATTCTTTTTATAATATAAATGTAGTTTGGCCAATTTTATAAGATTATTAGTCTAATAATAAATTAATATAATAATAATAGTCGCAAAGTGATAGTTGTTTGGGTAAAAATTGCTAGTGGGGTAGGTAGACAGACGTTGATGTATAGTGGAGATGTTTTTGCTCAACTGGTTAGTGACAATCTGGCTTAAAAACTGAGATGAGATGAGATTAAGGCAAATGGGATGAAAGTGGCAATGCTTGCACATTGGTGCGATAGTCTACTACATTTATGATCTATGCTACAATACTAAGCAGCGATAAAACGAAACATTTACATCACGGTAAAACTAAATACAATGTAAATACAATGCAATAAAATGTGATTTGAATATGAACGTGTGTCATAAAATTGAATTGATTTCGGTGCGGGTTAATTACTTTGAAATCATGCATTTCGGAGAATAGTGCAGCGAACAATTTCTCCTATTTGGATAAGACCGTTGCGTGCGATGTTGCTTGCTTTCACTTTACATTCCAGGAAAATCGTACTTTTTTCAAGAATTAAAAAACTGAAAGAAAAGTTGACATATTTCTAGGTTTCGTATTCTCTACTGCTTGACACGATAAAATAATCATAATCAAATATTGACTCGCACACCAACCATAGATACCCAAGTGTGCAGGTCGTGCATTCGGAATATGTCGTAATATTTATTATTTGCGTTTTGACTTAACCTGTCTCAAAATAGGCATCAACTGCTATAACAAAGCTAGTTGGATTGAACATAATTAGAAGCCGGATGTTGTATAACTAGATAGCTGTACAAAGATCGATGATAATGAGATGTGGCATAGAGGGGGCCGTTCACTGCAAAACTCATTATGCGACCTGCAGTAGGTATACTTTTATGTAACACTTACTTAACTGAGCATTTCTTATTGTACTTATTGCATCTCGCGGAGATTTACAGTGTAACGGTAAAACGGCCGCATAATCAGCATAGATATTCGTGCTCATTCTGCACTGAAACCGGGTAGACTTTGAATGATCGGCACTTCCACAATATCTCAAATGACGTCAATTTACTACCCGTAGATTGATGCGCGTATTGTAAAGATTTATGATGGAAATAATTCAAACTGAATGTAAAGTTTTTCTTATTGCATCAGTAATAATGGGCATTGCACAAAATTTAAGTCCATAATGTTGTGGTAATTGTGTAGTAAATTAACAATAAATTAATCGATGTGCGTCAGAGCGTCCAGCAGAGATGAAAGGCAATATATATATCAACCATTCCACGTCAAACCAAACACTTTTTCCTTTGACCTCTTCATTTTTTTATAATTTGGTACACATATTTTTTAGGACTGATGGTATTGACGCTTTTTCCCAAATAAAAAACAATGTTTTTTTTTCACAAATGAAAGCGTTTTAAAGTTTTGAATATATGCTAAACAAATATGCTAAACGCTCTTTTAAAAATTAAATATATCCCCTCTCGTGTTTACGGTCCAATTTGAATAAATATTATTGTTTTGTTTTATATTGTTTGCAAGAATATTAAACAAAAGTTTTTAAGTATAATTAGTTTTAAGAAACCATTTAAAACAAAATTTAAAAAATTTCAGGGTAATTCTACGATTTTTGTTATTTAATAGAGAATTTTTTTTCATAAACTGAAAATAATTATAACAATGCAACTCGCTAATGCACAAGTCAATGTATTTTGTTACATTGCGACGACTAACGCGTTTACGCGAATAACGCGAAGTTTGATTTCAACATAGGAAAACATATTTTTTTAAGCTTAATTTCAGTTTGTGGGAAAAGTTTATCCCCTTTGGAATTTTCTGTGAAATCACAAAAACCGTAGAATTACACAATAAAACAAATACGCTGAATACTTATTACTCCATTCAATAAAATCCAATTTTATCGTTAATTTTCTCCTCTTCATAATACAACAATTTCAACTCAATTTAAGGATTATATAAATATATATAAATAGTGTGCTAAATCACTCGTCTTCCATATACTCTCATACTTGTCATACTTATCACTCATATTTGTCATACTTTTAGTGTTAATTGTAGAGTGGGTAAATTAATTATATAGAACTAATTCGTGACATTTCAAACAAATAAATATTTTTATTAAAAAGTATATGCACAATAGAATTTTTCAAATTTGATTTAGGAATTAACGAAATGTTACTGTTCTTTCATGCATCAACGTCATTTGTTTTGACATTCGTTCGTCAAATTACTTTAATTGATGACACGGTTATGAACTTTCCTTTATATAAACGCTACATTTACGCTTCTGCATGTAACTATTAAAATGCCCTAAGAACAAACGACGTGCTTAAATAGCAATAAACGCCGTTGTATCGAGAAGAAAACAACATGCGTAACGAATTTATTAGTTTTACCAAATTTTCACGATGCGAGTCGCGATTATCGAACTACACTTTGAAAAACGCTAATCCATGCAAATATTGATTCCATGCTACTCTTCAAATGTCAATGAATTATTTATCAAAATAGATCATATATTGCATGGTTACTATTACTGTTACTGTTACTAATAATCTATTTTTGTTCCCGATGCATAAATAATAAACAACGTTCATAAAAAACAATGACGATAACTTTGGCCAATCAATAAAATTAATAATAAAATTCCAGCAACTTAATTTGTATCAAGTGACCATAATATTAAAGCGTAATGCATTCCAAAGCGTGACCCTAAAAACCGGTCGACACCAAGTCTCAAGTCTGCAGGCCTTAAGTCTTGAAACCTGTAACTTCGAAAACCACCACGCCTTAACACATAATTAACTGAACGGTGCCATTAAAATTGCCCAAAAAGACTAAATTAGAAGCAGGAAAATTCCACGATGCGACGGAATTAATTATAAACTCGAGCGGCTCATCAAAATATGTAAGCATTCAACACAAAATTCTCCATTGCGATCAATCATGATTGTTATCAAACCAACCCACTTCGATAATCTTTAGTCCATAGTCTTTATCACTCTAATGTTTATTAGGGTTAATTTAAAGAGATGGAAATCTTTCCTTCAAATTTTAATTAAAACAAGAGTAGCTTTAGTAGTTAAATGTTTGAAGAACCTTTATTTTATTAAGTGAGTGATTGTCATTTGGCAGTATAAATTGCAAATGTGCATAAATGAATAAATCATTATTTATTTACTCGCATGCGAAAATAACGGAAACAATGCAAAGCAATAATGAACAAATTTGACTGTTGCACATCTTTAATTATAAGCAATGATGCTTTTAGATTGGTTGAATGTACTATGCTTAAAGTATAATTTGCAATTAAATGTTGCAGCGTTTCGTTAATTTTGTGAATATTATTACGTACAATTCATAAATTATTTGTTTACTGTTCTGTTCATCGTTCATTATTTAACAATATTTGTAGGAAAACATGAATGAACTAATTTCCAAATATATAATTATCTGAAATTATCTCTTGTGTGAATTAGTGATATTCAATTTTGATTAGGCTTTAACCACATACATGCTTCATTACAATAATAACTAACGTAATAAATGAGACACAATTTAGTGTACACTTAACTGAAAGTGCGTATAGTTTTGAAGTGAAAACAAAATTAATTGCAGAGAAAAGCTAGTGTCATTGCATGAGGTCATAAATGCTGTTGATTAAACAAGTTATTCTTGAATTGTGTTTGAATGTTTAGCCGGACTGTGGACTAAGTGCGTAGCATTTCTAGAAAATATACTAATGATTGAGAGAAATTGGCCAACAATTTATTTCAGAATAATCTTTTTTCGACAAAATGACCGCATGTAAAAACATTCATAAGGTTGTGGTAAATGATTATCTATATCGGCGATCTTGATTTCTAACATCCTAACTCGTCTATACAAGGTATAATGTCAATGCATTATACAAACCAAGAACTTTATTTTAGGTTAGATCATGTGCAAATAAAAATTCTTACTCGATAGAAATTCAGTGAGACTGGACATTGTTGGGAATAAAGCATTTCTCTTTGGCATCTTTGGTTTTTTTTTTCGATTTCCTAACATCTCAAGTAAACTCGACTTTCTTGATTTTTCTGCAATTGGTTCACGCAGTAGTTGCGGTTAATTTACTTACAACGACCGCCAATGCCCGAAGTTCAGCAGAAGCAAAATTCTTGACTGAGTCACGAGCGAGAGGACAATTTTAATCCTACACTAGCGCTAAGTAAACAAGTGAACAATGCAAGTATAACATTGTAAAAGAAAAAGAGATAGAGATAGAAATACTGAAATGAAGAACGCTAAATTACATTTGTCAGAGAAAAGTTTTCCGTGAATTAACATAATATTAATTGGCGATGATGCCGATCAAAATAAAGCAAATTGTTTATTTGAGAAATCAAAATATTAGATTGAGTACTAAGCAGTGAGCGTTTTATCTTGTATTTTGTTCGTCATTCTAAATAAAAACGACCGTTTTTTTTTTCTATATAAAAAATTTAATTGTTTATCGTTGAATATAACAACAAGTTAATCATGTATTATCTGTTAGTGCTAACGATTTCCTGCCACCGCTCGACTATATAGTTTGTTCAATGAGGTTTACGAATGTTGAAAAGTAAAAACTACAGAGTTGTAGAGAAGAAAAAGGGTTTTCAAACCGTTCACATTTTCTATAAATTGTGACTTGACAGGTTTAAACGCTCATGTCATATTACTTAATTCAATAATTATTCCGAATTTAAATTTGAGCGGTAGGTTTTAACTTATTGCTTTTCTGCTGAATTTAGTCGAAATCCTGTTTTTCCTTGAATTATGCTCAATATAGTTGTTATTGGGCGGATTCGCTCGCAATAAAAGCAAATAATAACTTGAGTTAAAATTCGCAAAAGCAACATTTGTCTTTCATCAAATGAAAACAGTGGTGAAGCATGTTGTCAATATTTGATTGATTAAATGTTATCACGTATTGTTTATGGTCTAAAGACCTTGTGTACTTCATGATTATAATACGCAATAATGTAACTATTTTCTTCATAGATTGTCACATTCAATATTCTAAAACCTACTCTCTTTCTAAAAGATGCTTCATAATAATAAATTCATTATTACTAAATAAAACAAGAATTCTAGATAATCATTGATCTTTGAGTGCCATTGCCAACTGGTGAAATAGGCCAAATAGTCGGCTATGACATTGCTCTGCACAGTCAATGGCTGTGCTTCGTCGATCATTATAGCGTTTAGTGATCTACCAACGGAAACAAACAAGTTTCTCTTGCTTACGTCAATTATCCGACATGTCGTGTTGTAAGTGGTTTATTGATGTACAATCTAAACTTTTTCGCCTGTAATATTAGTTGCATTGACGCATGTTTGTATGGATGATTTATAGGTAATAGCATTTAGGGTGCAATAAAAATTTGAATAATAAATAACATTGTTACATTGTCATATTTAAATAAAACAAATGAAATCATCAAAACAAGTTTGATTA
>JAODGE020011313.1:0-20950 GCA_027574965.2 Ecitophya simulans
CGGCGGCCCCAAGGTATCCCGCAAGCCCCACATCAAGAGTAGCGTTAACAACCACTGCGGCGTGCTCACGGAGGAGGCCCCGTTCCGCCCTGGCCACCGCATCCTCCGCCCTGGCACTGGTCTCGATGCTCCGTACTTTGAGGACAACGACCCACGTGCCCCTCGTGCGTGCGACATCCCACCCACCACCGGCAAGCGTATCATCCACAAACGCAACCAGAACGAGATCTTCCTCGCCCCCGGTCAGCAGGACCCCACCTACAAGCCCCCAGTCACCAACGTCAAGACCAACCGCTCCAATCGCTCTCTCAACGTGACCAACCTCTCCGTGTACACCGCGGAGCAGCTGCACGAGCCACAGGTGTACGAGCGCCAGCGCGGCCCACGCCAGTTCATCGCCCCTGATATTTACCCCCGTCGCAAGCCCATCATTGCCCCCATCAACACCCCCGCAAAGGCGGAGCACGACGTGCTCGGCAACGGCCGCTACGGCAGGCCCGAAAAGGAGCGGTCACACGGTCTGGGACGCGGTAGCTGCCGCCCACCCCGGAGCACCGCCAACCTCTTTGCCCGTCCAGCCCGCGACCCCGCGGAGGAGGGGAACGAGCACCCGGAGGAGAAGGCCGAGACCCCATCCAAGAAGTCGATGCTGCGCTACTACGACCCCGCTGTGGATGCCGCGGAGGACTTCTCCCCCGAGGCCCCGCACGCGTCCGCCAGCAAGTCCAACATGCAGAGCCGCTATGTCCCCGCCCCCAACACCGGCAAGGGCCGCGGTGAGTTCTACCCGAAGGGCACCAAGACCACCCCCTGGTAAAGCCGTGGACGGGAGGCTCTTCTACTGGCCAGGAGCACTGCAGAGAAAAAAAGAACAGGCAAAAAAGGCAAAGTACTAAAAAAAAGAAAAGAACATCAACAACAAGAGAATTTGGCCAGCTACATGAACCTCTAAATGTACAATGGACAGGGGAGTGATCCAGTCTACAACACTGCAAGGATGTGTGTCCGAATGTATATCGCTGTACCGGTTTTTCCTATATTTTTTGTGTATTTTTTTTTCAGTCTGTCTCCCTTTTCACTCATTCTCTGGTTCCTATGCAGGCGCCTGGAAAGGGACAGCAGGATACTTTTCCTCCTCCTCTCCTTCCCCCCCCCCCCCCCTCTCTTTGGTGTGGTGTGCACTCTTTGCTCAGCATTCTGCAAGTGGCGAGGACCACATTACTACGCCTCTTCGTCACCGCCACCACCACCATTCATTCTTCAATCTATGCGCATGGTGTTGCTGTACGTGTGTCAGCGTGCATGCGTGGCTGGCTGTTTAATTGTGATGAGCAGTCGAGGTTAAGCGAGGGAGGCCAATCTGAGGAGGAAAGAGACGAGAGGCGGTAGAAGGAGATGGGGATTTTGGTGGGAGGGGGGATGAGTAATTACAGTCAGTATGTTTATATGTCGAAGAATCAGACGGATGAAGCATCAAACACACTGAGAAGGAATGAGAGGTCAGAGGAACACTAAAGCAGCACGGTGAGACACAAAGGAGATTGTGATGACAGCCTCTCTTCAATCTGTGCGATTGCGTAGCTGAACTGATCATCTGCTCTTTGGCTTCACTGGATAGAGATGTATTCCTCTCCACCCTCTTCAATCCCGACAGTCCCGTTCAAATCACTCTTTCTCAGGCGCTTACTTTGCTTGAAGAAACTATGACGACGGGGCCCTTCGTCTTTTTGTTTTTTTGTGTGTGCTTTTTATCATCTGTTGTTGTTGTGTAGATGTAGTTCTGTGCGTATTAAGAGGACACTGGTATACGGCCACGTTGGAGAGAGAGAGAGAGAAATAAGCATTCTATCAGTGCGTTAGGGTTCTGTGCCACTTAAAAAAAACCCTCTCTCACTGCAAGACAAAAATGATTATTTTTCCCCTGCTGCTGGAGGGAGGGAAATAAATCAATTGTACCAGTGTGTAGAAAAAAATAGCAGTGAGAGAAACTGAGGCGAACGAGCATTTCCGAAAAAAAAAAAGATAACGAAACAACCGAAAGAACAAAAAGAAGATCATGTGGTGTGAAGAGAAGTTGTGTAAATACAAATGAAGAATAACAGCGAAAGAAATAGAAGGGCAAAGGAGGGGGGAGGCGGGGCCGTGGAGGTGTCTCCTTTCTTACCCTCTTCTTCTTCTAGAGCCACAAATTCATGAACACTAGCGAAATAATTTTTTAAAAGAGGAAAGATAATCAAGGCGAGGGAAGAGCACTGAAATTGGGATCTGAATTATCGCCTATTCATATTTTGTTTTCCTCTTTTCCCTTCCTAACCTCAGCGCTCTCCCTCGTGATATATGAACAGTGATGTCCAAAGTTGTGTATTCCTCGCTGATGAAAAACGCCTTTGGTGGGAATGCTCTGATGTGTTGCCTCCCTCCACCTCCACGTCTACTCTTTCCCCCTACCTACGCATGTGCTTGTATTAGCTTAGGCTGGCAAGCAGGGATATCACACAGACGGTCGAGTGAAGCGCTATTCTGCTCCGAGGCCCCCACACCCCCTTCTTTTTTCTATACGAATATATTCTATGCATCACACACCGATAACTTTCTAAGTTGATTATACAGACGCCTCAGAAAGAGCTGAACTTGTGAGCTAGAATAGAAGCAAGAACGAATGCAAATTTAAAAAAATCAAGCGAGGGGAAAAACGAGTGTATGCTACGGTGAGAGAGGCTCCACACAAGCAAGAGTGGCAGTTCTCGTGGCGCCTTTCAAGAGCAGGGAACAAGAAGGTGAGAGTGCCATAATGTATGAGCAGATAGAACAAGGAACTGTAGCCATGAAGAGGGAGTTTTTTATTATTGTTTTCTTGTTTACGCAGGAGAGTAGTCAACATCAGAAACAAAACAACACAACCAAAAGAGGTACGCGAAATACATTCTAGTAGCTACGTGTAGGAGCTGTAAGTCCCCGCCAGAGAGCGTGTCAAAACACTTACATATATATGTGTATGGCGCCGCTGTCAGCACGTGCGTGTGAGTGTGTGCGTGTGCACTCCCCCCTGAGAGCAGGGCCGTCAGCGTGATGGGCGAGACCATGTTGGCAGCTGCCATGTTGTGTTCTCTTTTACCTCGCTGATGTCATGGTGTTACCACTAGTAACAGCGCAGCAGTTATGAATCTACCTCTCAGACGTGCGCGACGTATAGGTGCGGACATTTTCTCCTTCATCCCTTTTTTTCTCTACTTCTTTCTCTTGCCGGTTCCCAATCGACGGACACTTTTACTGCGTTACATATAGTGCACCGTTTTACCCACCCTAAACATCCACACCCACACATACAATAAACAATGCTGCGCTTCGTGCCTCGCCGTCTCGCCGTCAGTGCGTACACTCTCTTTATGAGGGAGCAGAAGAACCACCCAAAGCTGAAGGGCCTCGCTGTCCCTGAGCGCGGTAGGATGACGTCGAAACTCTACAAGGCACTTGGCCCCGCCGATCGTGCCGCACTGGAGAAGCGCGCCGCCGCACAGCCCTCCAACAAGCGCTCTCCATCGAAGGCCGCCGTCGCGAAGATAAAGGGCGTCCGCAAGCCTAGCGCGTATGCCATTTTTGTCAAGGAGAACATCCACAAGTTTGACAAGCTGCTCCACCGCGATCGCATGAAGGCTGTTGCGAAGCTGTGGAAGACTCAGCAGCAGCGCACAGGCAAGTAAGTACAAGGAAGAACGCTCACGAGGGGAGAAGGGGGAAAAAACTGAGAGAGCCCAACTACTCTTTTGTTTTTCTTAGAACCATCGTTCCCATGTGAGGGAGAGGGGGGGGCAAGTACGTCGCGTTACCCCCCCCTTCTCAATCGTTCAGTCAGTACCCTTAAAGGCTAGTGAACACTCCATCGTGACGTGTGCTGGAAGCGAGTGACACGGGAGGATGGTGGGAGGCGACTCCCTTTGATACTGTTCCTGTGACCTGGCGCCTCACCATCATGGCGACCGAGCGTGTGTGTGTGTCTGTGTGCGTATAGGTGCGTACATGCGGATGCCGGTAGGCAAGAAGCCATGTAGGTTACACAGTGAAGACTTATAGATTGCTATATGCCGCTGAATGAGCACATATATGCATTTTTTTAATGGTATCTTTTCCCCCTATCGTTACGTAACGTTTGTGGGGCTACTCTTTTTTTTTTCTGTGGGTGTGCATGGAGGGGAGGGTTTGTGTGGTCACTTGTGCGCGGTGGATTAGTCTCCCTAACACGTTATCTCCATCCACCATTCGTGGATTGCTAATGTGTTGCTGAGATGTGCGTGTCAATCCTTCTACCCACAAGATTTACTCTCGAACGGGAAAACGGTGAAATATAGAGGCAATTTACTGGTATCAAATTCTCCATATCCCCTTTATATATATATATATATACATGTATGTGCATGAGAGAGTGTCTGTTTACGTAGCCTTGGTTCCCACTAGTTACGAGGAGAATTGTGTTTCGTGGGGTACTAACTTCTTGATAGAGCATACACATTCTGGAAAGGAAAATCAAACAAGCAGAAAGCTGCGCGCAGCTGATCGTAGCTTCACAAAAAGTGGTGTGGGTAGATGATCTATGCATCGTGAACGAGCTCTCTTGACGTGCATATGTTGCACCTAGTCCACTAGCGTTTATACTGAATCTTGCAATCCACTCCCCCCCCCGCCTCCGCCACAAATCTCCTCGTTTCATTCCCAACGTTTCTATACGGAGATGCACGTGTGCACCAGAGGGAACCGATAGGATTGCTCCTCGCTAGTTAATCTTATCTCAGTAACGTAGGCGAGGGGGAAAAATAAGTATACATTGTACAACAAACGGTTACACAAACACACAGACACACACGATAACAGTAGCAACAATAGAGAGGGAGAGAGGATTAGAGTGCAACAAGTTCTAAGAGCTAACTATCCCTGACGCGTAGAAAGTCCTGCACGGAGGGGGGGGGGGTTTCAATGCTGTCACGTAGTTGTGTGTGGCTGAGCCCACGGAAATGGGTCTATCGGCTCTTCCAGGCGGAGCAACTGAGCACCAACTCCACCTTAGACGGCCTTTCCGCCATTCAAAAACGGAAGGTGATCATGAAAATGTTCAAGGCCCTCCCAAAAGACGATCTCAGCAATCTAAAGGTGCGGGCAGTAGGGTATCAGGCTCGCGTGGAGGCGGGTGATCGAAACCCACTGGCACCGGCTGCTACTGGCAGTCCAGGTGCAGCGGGGGTGCAATCGTATGTGGAGATTACCCCTTATGAGTTTTTTGTGATGGAGCAGCGTGGGAATCCAGCCATTTCTTCACTTCCAAGCCCTCGAGCACAAGAGGTAAAGCTACTGGAGATATATAACAGCCTACCCGAGAAGGCACGCGAAGCACTCGAGCAGCGCGCGGGAGAGCGAAATGCTCAGCGCAAGTTAGGAAAGGCTGGGGCCACGACGACCATGCAGCGTCAGAGACGGCGGAGCCGGCCAGCGGCAACGCGACGCAAGAAGCGCCATGCTGCAGCAAAACCAGCAAACCAGCAGAATATCAAGAATGAGAGGGGTGTCAAGGTCAAGGCCACTGCCAAGCACTCAGCGTCAACGGGCAGTAGCAAGAGGGAAAAGAAGCAGCCAAAGGTGAAACGAGCGGCTTCTCCCTATGCAATCTTTGTAAAGGAGCAGATGCCGACTGTGCAGAACCTCCCCCTGAAGGACCGTATGCGGGAGATATCCAATCGCTGGCACGCACTCAGCGACACAGAGTGTGCTGCTCGTCTTAGCCAGTCCAAGACTGCGAAAGCTGCAGAGGCCAAGGCATCCAAGAGCTCTGCACACGCGACGGCCGGCAACTCCCCCTCCGATCGTTTGCCGGCGCATGGACAGTCACCACAAGGGGCGACTACTCCCACACACTCATAGAGCAAGGGCAGCAGTGTGCATTTCATAATGTGCCCGCTAACTGCGCACAATAGACTCTCAGGAATGAAAGTGATGCGTTTATAGAACGTATAACGAATAGACTATCCATTTCGCGTGCATTTTTTTGTCGTTACTATGATTATGATCATTTATCATTCTCTCTACGACCTGTGCAGTACAGGGCACACGTGCGTGTATGTGCGTTTCTGGTCTGCTTGACGCACTAGCCCTTATTCTATTGGTTCTCTTGTATATGAGAGCGTTGTGCACGCTAGCCATCTTACCGTTTTCGTAGTGGAGATGAAGGCACTTTTATGTAGCACTCTTCAATTTACGCTTACGTATATATGTTTGTTGTTGTTGTTTTGCTTCCTCAACTGCCGCAGAAAAAAAACAAATCAACAATAAGGCGTCGTCGCTCCCACAGCCTCCCTCCTTCAATCTGATGTCCGCATCATGTTCATTCGTGCAGTGATACCAGAGGACATGTGCTTTGACTCGCCCATCTCGAACTTTCTTCCTGCGACACCCATATGTAATCTCTCTTACTCATAGACACACACACATACATACAATACACTTCCCTCCATCTCGCGGCGTGACCACCCACTTCAAGCAAATGTTCCGCTTCAGCAGACTGTGGCTGGCAGTGAGCCCCTTCACGTTGTTTCTGGTGGAGCAAAAAAGCAACCCAGTGCTTCTCGGGCTGAACGCGGGCGCGCGGGGTCGCAAGTGTGGGAGACTATATCGCGCTCTCACACCCCGCGAGCGTCACGCGCTGATCCGGCGTGCCGCTGCCACCCCGTCCTTCCCAAAACGACCGAAGGTAGCAAAACGACCACGCAAACCCACGGAGTATAACAATTTTGTCCGAAAGAACTGGAATAGTCAGGCCTTCAAGAGCCTTAGCTCACGGCAGCGCATTTCGAAGATTGCGGCACTGTGGCGCACCAGGAAGTCTTCCACGGAGGTCGCCAGAAAGCCCAATACAAAGAAGACCGTTGCCAAGGAGAAAGTGGCCACACAGAAGAAGGTGACCGCAACGAAGAAGCGTTAAGGGGGGGGGTGAGAGTTTGAGTGGGCCATAGTAACGCGATGAGGCTCCAGCACCTATGAGTGAAACTGCTGGGACGGTCACCGTTTTGGATGGTCCAATCATCAGCTTGTGTGTGACTCTTCGCTTCTTCTGATGTATGTTTTTTCCCCCTGCACTGTTATTCCATCACCCCACTGGCTGCGGCGTGTGTGCTAAGATGCACGCTCTGATTTTTTTCTCCTTTACATTGTATGGCGGTTTTTCTTTTACTTGCATTGATGTCGCAGGTTATTGCGATTTTAAATTGTTACATCCCATGTTGAATACAAGTTGGATACGAAGAGATACCTAGCGATACCGTATACACACCACCCTGCATATCGATTCACATTTTCTTTTTTCACTTTCTTATCTGACTGTACTTTGAAGTGTATTTGCATGGCTGCTATGCGGACGTTATCTCAATGTTGTTCTTAAACTGTCTCTGAAGTGCCGCTGCGGCTCCATTTCCATCCAGTTGCTCATTGCTAACGCCAATTGACAGGCTGTACACTGTGCGTATCTACACGGAGCAAAAATCGAGCCCCTGTCACGATGATGATTATTATTATTGAAACTGCTTTTTTTTCGTATTTCATGCGCGTTTACGGCTTCCATCGCCCCCACTTTTCACGCCAATGAAAGTCAGCTTCATTCAAAAGCTGCCTTATTTAGATTCTCAATCGTAGGGTACTTTCAAAAAAAAAGAGTGCGGCACTATAAAAGAGACAAGTCGCTGCATTTTTTCATCGAAGAAAACCGCGCAGGCATAAAGCACTCAAACATACAAATATATATACAAAAAAAGATGGGCTTCACCAACTCGCTGGTTCGCCTCGCACCGAGGAATCAGTTCCCGAGGTTCTTCAAGTCCGTTGCCCCCAAGCTTCACCACAAGAATGGCGTCACGCCGATGGCCCTGGCTGGTGCCATGTGGAAGTGCACGAAGCCTCAGTACGGCACGGCAGTGACCCCCGAGCGCACAAGGGCTTCGCTGAAACTTCACCGCAAGCACGGAAACGGTGTCATTGCGCACTCGAAGAAGGCACAGTTCGGGCCATCCGTCACCGCGACTGGGAAGCGAAGCAGTCACAAGACATTCAGTCGAAAGAGGACAGCAAAGAGAACCGCCAAGGCAAAGAAGTCGAAGAGGACGAAGCGGTCGAAGAAGGCACGGAGGGCTTCCAAGAAGAGCCCCAAGGCAGCCACGCCATACGTTACTTTTATCCGCCATGTGCGCCGGGGTTTACCAGCTCCTATGGGTCAGCAGACCGCCACCATCCGCGCCCTCTACAGGGCAACGAGCAACATCCCAAACATGAAGCAGCGCGTGGCGATTACCCAGCGTGTTCTCCGTGCGTCTACCAAGGCTCGGAGACCCGCGGCTCCAAAGCGCCACCGCAAGGTCGCCAAGGCTTCCAAACTGAAGTCGAAGAGGCGGGTGAACAAGAAGAAGTCCGCGATTAAGAAGAAGCCCGCAAAGAAGGCCATCTTCAAGAAGAAGAGTTCTGGACACAAGGGCAGGCGTAACCCCTACCTGAAGTTCTATCGTGCAATGGTGCTCACTGGTGAGGTGCCGAACCACCCAAAGGGTGCCCGATCCCGCCAGGTGAAGAAGCTGTGGAAGCAAACGGGTCACTTGAAAACCATCGACGCACGCATTCGCCTCGGCGAGGCCATCTTGGCGGGGGTTGTGAATCCTGCAACCTTTCAGCAAACTGGCGCTAACAAAACGACGAAGGCGAACAAGAAGACAAAGGCAGTGTCAGCACCAAAGAGCAGCAGCGCGTCGCCCAAGAGGAAGAAATCGAAAGCGTCACAAAAGAAGAGGGTGAAGGCGTTACCCAAGAAGAAGACTGCATCAGCGATTGCCTTTACGGTTCCCGCTCACTTCTCCCGCCACCCTTTCGCGACGACGTACTCCATACTCACCCCCTACGCGGCTGGATCTACCTCGAGCATACGCATGCGGAATGTTGCGAACGCCTGGCGTAAGACATCCGTCGAGAACGACAACCGCTCCGCGCGTCAGCGGATCAAGGCCGTGGCAGCGGCGATGAAGAGGCGGTGAAGAGAGGGGGAGACGTATGGATACAGTGGAGCAGTCCTCATCACCCCAAAGTCCGATCGCCTCCATAAAAAGGGGCGTGTGATGTGGCAGGCTAAAAAAAAAATAGATAGTAGAATGTTGACTGTAGCCGCCAGTAGCGGTTTTGTGTTCCCGCAGTATCGAAGGCCTCTAGCAGCGTAACGTTACGTTACCTGTAACGCTCTTTTTTCTATAGATTCTTCTCCCCCCCCCTTCCTCCTCACTCGCTCATATCTGACTTTCGAGAGTTCATGAGTTACTACCGTGTTTGTTATAGCAGTGTGTTAGCGAGATATACGTTGTGGACTTTCTCTCTTTTCATTTGTTTTTTGTTTTTCCTTTTTCGTGTGTATGTGTTTACTCTCCGCATGCATAGTTGTACCACTGCCGCACTATTTCTCATTCTCCCTCTCTCTCACCCCCCCCCAGCCATGGCTCTCCTGTCTTTTTTTGAGCGACACGGGTGAGAGGAGCGCGGGCACGCAAATAGTATCTTTTTCACGTGACTTGAATATATCACTTACTTCCGATTCGCCTCCTGGCAAGATAGAGCAGCGAATGTCCCTTCAAATTCTATTCGGCGATTCATTAAAAAAAATATGCCAGAGTAACCGGTGGTGCCTTTACGCGAAGCATCATCCATGCTGCTCTTCATCATTGGTTGCCTTGCTTGCTTTCTTTGCAAAAATTGTTCTATTTACAAATACACAAACCCAGACAGAGAGAGACCTACATAGAAAGGTCGCCGAGTGTAAATGCCTGCAAAGTGCAAGTCGTCTGCCGCAGCCACGAGGTCGCAAAAGGCGCTCACTGACCATAGAAGCACAACATCCGGTGCCGCCAATAAACACCGTCTTGACTTCCTGCTCAGCGCGGTGGCCAGAGATCATGAGGACATCGCGATGTCAAGGGGTAGGCCACCCAAAGCGAGGAGCCGCTCGTACCCTCATGAACAATTCGTAGAGCATCACGCCTCGCTGCTGCACGGCATGTGTCTCGTCACACAAATTGAGCTCGCGCAGATTGGCGTCATCGCGAGTGCAGCCACCACCAAGGACTCCTCTGAAGGCGTGGTGGGATCCCTCTCCCTGTCCATCAGCCAGCGGTGGCTTGCTGCGGTTGCGCAGTACTGCTCCGTCACCACCACGGTGGACGATGTGGCGAGGGTGGCGGAGTGCTATCCGTCAGTTGTTCGTGTGATGTGGGGACTGCGCGTCCAGAACCATGATGCCGCCGTACTAGACTCACTAGCCATCTCAATGACTGTGGAAGTGCCCAGTGGCGCGTCACGTCGAAGGAGGAGGAGTCCGGAAGATAACAATAACGGGGGGGATACAGACAAATATGCACTGAGGCGGAGACGGGTTCTGAGCGGGGATGATTTGAAAGCACGCGTGCAACTTCGCTCTTCCGCTGGTGTCCCTTCCATCGACGATGCCGCGACACTGCTAAAGGAGACGCTTCACAGTAAAGGCACAGCTGAACAACAGAGGCAGTGGGTGGATTCAGTCTCAGGGCTGCTCGCCTATGACGCATATCTGAGGCAGGAGGGGCTAAGGCCTCACGGTAGCGGCAAGAACAAAGGGGGAGACCCTGTTGATGCTGGTGCGTCTGACCCAATGAGCGCTCCTTCTCCTCGTCTCGCAGATGAGGAGCACCACTTCCAGACGCCACTACCGCTCACAGACGCCGATGCTTCCGTGGACACGACAGGCGACAGTGAACTTCTCAGTCTCCTTTCGAACGAGCTCCGCCAGTCTTTGTCCGCCGCTAAGCTGAGCAGTTTGGTGGCGCAGATGCGGCGTGACCAAAGCAGCGATGTAGTGCGCGAGTTACGGGAGATTGATCGGCGTCAAGTGATGGAGCGGGTCGTTGGCACCTACGAACACATTCGTGCCTTATTCGGTACGAAGCGGGAGACCTATGGTGCTGTACAACTGCTCGACACGCTAACGCGCGAGTGCCGGCTTGTCGGACATGCAAACCCACGACAACAGCTCGCAGAACTGCTTCGTCTGAAAGGCTCTGGACTGTCAGCAATTACCAGTAAACCGGCCTCAACAACACCTTCTCTCAATGAAGGGAATAGCTGCGGAGCTGACGAGCTGCAGTGCATTGACGATATTGAGCACCTACTGCCCGAGGACCTAGCGACGGTGCTTATCTGTCTGGAGCGAAGTCAGGGATCCGTGCAGCAGTTAATAAAGTCTCTTGATCAGAAGCAGTAGCACTGCGCCACTCGCCACCTTGCTGTGTCTGCGTAGCTGTGTAACTGTGCGTATCTGCTATTTTTGTTTTGCAGCTCATTGCTGCTACCACGCCCATTTTGCGCGTACAGAAGAAGACTATTTTGCATTCGCTCAGCGAGCGGAAGGCAGCTGGGGGCGGGATGAGAAGAGATTGAGTAAAGCATGGACATCCCTGTGCAGATGGTCCACGCTTACTCCTTCCCGTCGACTCCCTTGCCTGCAGGAGCAAGAGATACATAGACAACTGTATTCACTACTCATCTCTTTTGTTGTGGTTGTTGTCGTTTGCTTGCTTTTGCCACGCGCTCCTACTCGGACACACACACATACACGCGCACAAACATCACACGCCACTTGCCCATGACATACATATAGGGGATCACCGACACAGTTTCTCCTCACCTCCCCATAGAAGTGGCACTCTCGTGTCCACGCACTGTAGACAGCGTATTCAGATCACATACAGACGGAAGATACTACTTTGCACTGCAATTGTTTTTATTTACCCTTTTAGTCTGAGTACCCAGAAGAGCAACCCTTCGTAACACATAGAGGGACAGTAGCAATGCGGGCGTGCGGGTGGCTATTTACCACTACACGTCTGCTGCTGGCGCAACCACATAATATACCTTGCATACTATGTGCTTGCCGACCTCTGAGGGAGGCATCGCCACTCTTCGGCGACTCCAAAGCCATCTTTCAGCCAGCAGAAATCCTCTCTGATTTAAAAGTAACATCAATAGCCACAACCGCACCGCTCCTCGGTGACGCTGCGGGCGTCTACAGTGATGATGGAACCGGTATTATCACCTCCTTCTCTAGCTCGCCACCGGGTGGGGATCGTAAAGGTATGCTCTCACAGCAGCAACTCAAGAGGAGCAAACAACAGAGGGAGCACTCAGCAAAGCAGCAGCGAGAGGCGAACCGCCGAGCACTGGAGAGCATCGTGAAGTGGTGTGCCGCCCATCAGGACTGTCGCAGTGTTGAAGAGGTGAGGCAACTCGCTGCCGCCGACGAGGACGTGCTGAATTGGGTGCACGCCAGCCTGGATAACCTTCCGTGTCGCGCACGTATGATCCTTGTGAGTATGTTGTGCGAAGTGTTGTACTCAGTAAGTGCCCTGTCAGGCGCGCAGAGCAGCGAATCCAGTCGTGCAGACGTGGCGGCGTTGTCGCCGCTGCAACGCGGCCTGTACAACGCGCTGGCGCGACTGGGCACTGCCATTGATTCGCACCCGCGAATGGAGAAGGAGCCACTGCCGGTGCTGATGAGTGCCATATACGGACTTCACCGTGTTGTGCGCGAGGGGTCACCCGTCGCACTGGACGCTGTATCGCAGTTTTCATTGCGCCCACCTGTGTCCATGTACTTTGCGATGCTGCGACATGTCGAAGCGAGCATCGACGTCGCTGCTACTCGAGCAGCATCCACAGCCGGGGACTTTCAGGACTCCGCAGAGGGTGTGGTAGGCTCCAGCACACTGCTTACAATGCTACTTGTGCTGACGCCAGAGCTGAACGCAGAGATCGTTGCGAGCAATGACACACGTGTGGTGGAGCAACTGGTAAAGCAGCTGTTGAGTCTTGTGTCGGCACAGGTGCCGAATGCCACTGATTTTGCGAAGGTGCTCAGCACAGGTGGTGCTAATGAGGTGGCGCCCACTCAAGTGGCAATGGCAAGTGGGAGCTCAGATGCATCATTGCTACACACTGAGCATGAGGAGTTTTCTAGCTTGTTGCCATCACGGAGAAGCATCACGATCGGAGAATGTGAGACTATCGTGCGCAACATTCGCTGTGTGCGTCCCGAGTCTCGACTGCGAGTACTCTATTACCTCCTCTGTGTCGTCAGAGATCCAGCTGACCTCACGGCAGCAGAGGTGGAGCGCTTGCCAGCTGTGTTTCACGCACTGAACCTTCACAGCTTCCCAGCACATCTGCAGTTGACAGACTATGTTATCCGAAAGGCCCCATCCGCTTCTGCAACAACTACCGCAGAGCTAGTGCCATTTGTTTTAGATCCCTTGGCATACGTATCTGCGCAAAATCTCCTCGACGCCGCAGTTCTTACTGCGTTGCCACGAGACACTAGCGTGCGCCTGCTGTCTTGCACCGGACTCTGCCTTCCGTGGGAAGCACAGAGGCAGCTCATCTGCGTGTGCCTACACTGCGAATACCCGCACCTTCTACCACCACAAAGTTCATTAGCGATGCGTGAAAAGGGTGCAGAAACCAGCACTGATGAAGTGGGACAGAAGGTTCATCGATTGGTTCTTCTGACACCTGAGCTGTGCGAAGTACTCTTTTTTATTCTGTGTGTGGCGCTTCCAAGTGTACCGAAACCACATGACACCGGCGACAGTGACCACAGTTGCAGCCACGACGAGAGGGAGAGGAGGGAGTGGCTCGTAGCTGTCGCCACCAAAGTGGCTCGCGGCGTGGACTGGTCACGAGGAGTTGTCACTACTCCTGATGCCGTCGATACGGGTAAAAGTTCTGAGCGTGCTAATGGGACACCCGGGGAACTGTCAGACAGCTCCGCCTGGACCATTCAGCAACTTTCGCTACGTGCACTCGCAGCGTACACAGAGTGCACGACTGTCTATGGCTTTCTCGCGCCTGGCACTCTTTCTGATGCCGACATCCTCAACCAGTACGCCAGGTTCCTCTTTGCGGACAACAGCGGCAACGACAGTTACGCTAAGCAGTGGTCTATCGTGCGTGTAGCTGCTGCTGCAGCAGCTACCCTCAGTGATGAGGAGGCAAAGCGTAGGCTCATTGAGCGCGTGATACGCTTCAACGCCCAAAACACCGCAGGCTCGTCCTTTCGATTTGTGCAACTACTCGCACCGCTTGCTGCGCAGCTACGCATCCAGGACTCACAGCAGATAGATATTCTCCTGCAAAAGCGTTCGCTGAACCCAACACGTCTGAAGCGCTTCTTTGCCCACAGTGATCTCTCCTGGGAGAAGCTCTACGCTCAGAACGTGGTGGGGGCCGTTGCATTTTTACTCGCTTCAAGTGAATGGGTCAAGTCCAACCGAGTCGAGGAGTTGCGTGGCGCTGTGAGTGGGTGGGTGTCGCGGTTCTGCAAGGATGTGATGGTGATGCGCCGCCGTACTGACAGTAAGGCCGATCACATAGTGAACGCGGCTGATGACACCCCAGAGGCCGCTGATGGAACCGGAGACCAGAGCGGCAATGAGGCTGAACTCGAACACGAGGGGAGCGGGGACGAGGCGGACAATGACGGAGGTAAAGATGGCCTCGAAGTCTTGGACTCCTTGAATGCCGCGACGGAGCGTGTACTGGTTTCTGCGCTGCATGCTGGATGCAAGGTCACCCCAGAGTTGCAGAGCGTGGTGACGCACCACTATCGCACCGATGGCGAGGGCAGCATAGCGGCACTCCCAGCCCTGCCCGCGCACTTTGTGTACAGCGTGAGGGCCAGTGGCAGCACTGCGGTGCCGCTGACCGCGTCGTACCTGTGCGCACTGCTGGATGCCAGCGATACGGGACTGATCACCTCTGTCCTGGGGACCTTCCTGGCAGTCTCAAGAAAGCAGCTGCCCTCCTCCCGGGAGCCCAGTGAGGACGTGCGGTATTGCTGCGAGGGCCTGGGAGCTCTCGTGCGACGTCTGACGAGCGCGGGGAAGACAGGGCCGGGAGGGGTGGACGAACCGCTCCATCCGCAGAGTGTGTCTACAACGGTTCTCAACACAGTACGGTGTGTACTGGCGCACCTCAACCGTTCCCCAGCGGTCCAGCAGGCAATTGGAGCGTGCGACACTGCTGAAGTTGAGGCTGGGGTAACCAGGGCAGGGGCATGTGAGGACGAAGGGTCTGCTGCGGCGATCACCCACGAGAGGCAGCAGCTGGTGATATTGCGGGCAGAGCTGGAGGGGCTCATTATCTCCGCAATGAGGCACCTCTCCGCTCAGCACCTTAAAGATCTCTCTCTTAGCTCTCTGGATGCCATTGGCAGAGCATTTCCGGCAGCCGCCACAGCCCTCTACGATGAGCTGACCGCACAGCTGGAGGGCCTTACACAGGGTGAGCTGCTCGCTCTTGCCGCCAGGTACCCACCCTCCAGCCCAGCCGTCCAGCAGCAGCTTCAGCAGCACGATATCCACCTCACCATCGACTTCAACGATTTCCTTTCTCACGCACAGAGGTTGCCGATGGATGTGGTGGAGCTGATTGTGCGGTCGCACTTGTCGTTTCTCACGTTCGGTTGGTGCACTCGCTTGCTCTCAGTGTTGGCGCGGCGTCACGAAGAGATCGCGATCACGCTGCTCGACGACATCTTTTCTCGCGTATGCGAGCTCACCGACGGTGCCTCTGATGCTGATCGGAACTTACTGCTGAATGTGCTTCATAATTACGTGCGTTTCTCTGACGAGGTTGCAAACGAGCTCTCTGTACCCTCTTCCACGGACAATTCCTTTACCGTGTATGGAGCCGTTGAACCAGTACGCGTGCTAGGTGAGGATGAAAAGCTTCAACGTCGGGAACTGGTGCGGGTTTGCTGTGACAAGCTGCTCCTGCTTGAGGGCGTGTGTGATGTTGCCTCCCTTCAAACATTTTTACAGGCATATCCCTCCTATTTGCAGAACATAATGAGGGACGCGGTTGTGGCGAAGGTGGAGCAGCACGTGCTCGCTCCGCTGCTGTCGGAGGGAGACTCCACAAAGTCGGATGCCGCTGCGCTACTTCATTTGGTTGTGACACTTGACCAGCATAAACTATTATATGCAACCACCACTCACAGAATCAGACTACATTTCTTTGACGCATTGAATCCACCCTGCACGACGGGCGATGCGACAGATGGCGACAGCAGCCGCGACCACCGTCACCAGAGCCCAGCGTCTCCCGAGACGGGTGAGGCACGCTTGATATCACGGCAGTGCGGTAGTGTAGTCCACTGCACCAAACTAGCAGCGGCGATGGCTATGGCTGTGGAGGAGATGGTACCCGCTACTGCCCACTCGGGCGCCGGAGAATCTCGCGTGGCACTGGACAGTGGGGTGGTTGCATCGGACGCATCCGCCTCGATGCGGGCGGTCCGACACGCGTTCGCTGCGCTCCCAATGCAACTTCAGATGCTCGTCGCGCTAATGGACGTAGTTGTGGGAACACACGCCACGGTGAGAAGCCTCTACGCTGAGCATGTGAATAAGTCTGTTGATGAGCTGTGCACCGATCTCTTGATTGGTTGCGCCGCACTGAGTGCCAGTGAGTTCGCCAAGTTAATGCAGAGTATCAGTCGATTGAGGAGGTTGGCACTTGTGAGGAACCTGATGGACACCCAGCAAGGCCAATGTACCGATGCGGAATCGAACGGCGTTCCCTTTGACAGCGTCTTCATGGCCGCATTCACCAACGCGGACGCACACAGCCGGTGCATTGTAATCAAGGCACTCGCCTCTGACAGCTATCTATTTGGTCGCTACGAGGCCTTTGTGGTCCGTCACGTAGTGGCGGATATCCCAGTACTTGCGCATGAAGATCTCGAGCTGCTACTCGTCGCCACGCTCGCCATCTCGGAGAGCAACCTCGCAGAGTCGCTCCTGGACCTCATTGGCACGAGATTGCTTGGGTTCCTCGGGCAGTGCCGTCGCAGCACACTGGTGCGGCTTATGCAGTGCCACGCAGTGCTCGGTGTCCACGACGATGCCTTGGTCTCGCAGGCCCTCACCCAACTGGAGGAGCAGTGCGAGCTGGATTTGAAGCTGGACGTCACGCAGATCATCACTGTGCTGGATGCAATCGTGAAGCTGGACCTGCCTGTCCCAGAGAAGTTCGTTGTGCGATGTTTTGCTCGGCTGGACAGCACCTTGGAGAGCATTGCGTATCGGCAGCTGGCGGTTCTCGCGGGGCTCGCGGTTGACCTGGATATGGGGTACACCTCCTCAATCCACGGAATCGTGACGCGACTTCTGGAAAACCGTGATGGACACCGTTCTGGGCCAGAATACCAAGTGGCCGTGGAGAAGGTGTGCCGCATGTATGATGTAGAGGCTCCTACGAACCTACGAGCCCAGAGACTCCGAAAATTCCGCCAGAGGGAGCGTATTGCCGAATACTGGGCCCGGCGGTCCTTCCTGGCGGGAGCATCGCTCGCTCACTCGTAGCTGTGTGTGTGTGTGTTGCGCGTGGTAGTAGTAGCGTATTCAGTTGCAGTTTTTCTCGAAGTGTATGAGAGCGATGAATTGCACTATTTTTTAAAAGAAAGCAGTGCTTATGCGTATTCACAGAGATACAGTATATTCTCAAGAAGAAGGTGACTTCGAGGCGGAGGGGAAAGCGGGAAGTGAGTATCCAAATGGAGCCCCCATCTCTCACACTCTAACCCCTTCAAATAGGCATCGCTGCCCGGCATGGTTCATCGTACAATTGAGCCTTCCATCTTCAGAGCGGCGCCATCCTTTACACACACACACACGCGTACACACACAACTTTAGAGTTGACGAACCCTCTGAAATATAACGTGAATTTTTCAGCACCCTTCGTCTTCTCATTCCTGTTGCTCACACTATTTCCAAGTTACATACATTTGAGCACCGTTCGAATCCTCCTTGTCACATGCCGTTGCGTGATGGCGGTGATCCGGGCAGCAGGGAATTGACCGAGGAGATGATACTCACGACATCTAGACAGTACGACATTGAGCTCGTGCACGAGCTGAGGCTGTGCGGTCAAGGCCTCACGGCCATCGCCAACAGTCTGGCCCGCTGTGCCTGTCTGACCATCCTGGATCTCAGTAGAAACCAGCTACACTCGCTCAAGGGTATTGAGCTGGCTGCAGGCACATTGGTGTCTCTAAACGTTTCCGAGAACAAGCTATCGGACCTTACCGGGATTGACACCTGCAGAGAGCTGTGTATCCTGCACCTGGAGGGAAACGAGCTCAGAGACGTGGAGGTATTCGCACCTGTTGCAGCACTCCCATTGCTGACGGAGCTGCAGGTACGCCGGGAAGTGACATTAGCAGGTGATGGTGTCCCCCTCATCCTTGACAACCCTGTGTGCGCTTATGCAGCGAAGTACGCGCATCTGTGCACGCGCACCCTGGGTCACGTGAGGTGGATCGATGGGAAGTACTTTAGGGAGGACAATAGCAGGGACAGCGGCGGTGGCAGTGCTGATGACACCACGACTGCGGCCGCCCACGACAGTGAGGCGTGTGTAGCGACACTGCAAGCTGCTGTTCAGAGCGCCCTCGGCGTGATATCTACGGAGTCGCAGTTGAGTGCCTTGCTGTCTGGTGCGAAGAAGGAGTGCGGAAGGGTGCCGGCGTAGCCTCTTAACAACAACAATAAATGTCGAAGCCGCGGGGGAGCTGACGTCAGAAAACATCCGTAGCGAAAACGAAGGGAATATGCTTGTAAACTCTGTACATGTACACTATGTGATGCCTTTAATAAATAACTTATTTGTTCGTTAGTCCTAGTGGTTGCGGTTATTATTCATTGTGCACTGGTGTTGTCTGGTTGCTTGCTCCCGCAAGCAGTGAAGTGCATCTCTTCCAGCCACTGTCATCACTGATTCACTTCGTCTGTCGCAAGCTGTAGGTGTGCAAGAAGGAAGGTAGGAGAAAGAGGACAATTCAAGAGAAAGGGAAGAGAATCAAAGGAAATCGGACCTCGCCCCAATTGGGCGCCATTCTTATTGCTCAATATGGCCACCACGTCGCAACTTATCAGGGAAGGTGAGTCTGTAATCATAACGGGCGGTGGCTCGAAGCGCATTGCTGAGGTCAGAAATAATGTAAAGATCCGCCTGGGTCGCAGCGGAGTTGTTGATGTTGGCAGCTTAGTTGGAATGCGTTACGGGGAGGTGGTATCCATCGATACTGGAGCCAAACGATTTGTGGCCACGAGCGCGTACCCGGACTTGGACCTCTCAGAGGTGCAGCCACACGACGAGGAGATCAAGGACAACCGCAACCTTCGCGATGACAACAGCAGCCAGCAGCTGACCAACGACGAGGTGGCTGCGATTCGTGCTGAGAAAGGACTGGACCACCTACTGAGCACCCTCGTAGAGAACAGCGCCACATTCCAAAATAAAACTGGTTTCTCCCAGGAGAAGTACATTCGCAAGAAGCAAAAGAAGTACGGCGTCTACTTTAAGATTGAGATGCCCACTGCCGAGGGCATCGCAGAGGTGCACCTGCCCACTATTAATCCATCCGATAGCAACCCCGAGGAGTCACGGTGTGTGCGACTGCGCGCTGACACAGTCGCGCTCATCCTCCACCACAGCAACGTGCACAGCGGCAGCCGCGTATTGGCCTATGACCGCACGAATGGCGCACTGGAGGCGTATTTCCTGACCCGCCTTGGTGACAATGGCCGACTCTTCCAGTTACTCGATAAGACCTCGCAGCCAAACAACTTCATGGCCATGCGTGTAATGCAATTGCCCTTCGTGAAGGAGCGCTGGAAGGCGGTGCCGCGCAACGCTGGATTTTTAGAAGGCAAGGAGGAGTCCACTCTCAACACAGCTGCAAACGTAGGTAGCAGCAGCAGCAGCAGCGGGGCCTGCGACGAGGACAACTCACGCACGGACGGCAAGGCCGAGCGGCCGGTGGCGGGTGTGTCACAATGGATGAAGGGCCTTGAGGCCCGTGAAGCACTGCTGGCCGAGCCCGCAGATTCCCTCGTCATCGCGGACGACGAGGCGCCTGAGAAGGCGCTCATTGACCTGTTTCCGTTCCTTGCGTATGGCGGGCACATTGTGGTCTACAGCCCCTTCCTCGAGGACCTCACGGGGCTCTTTGTCCGGCTGCGCAACGACTGTGTGAACATCCGCATCTCTGAGACGTGGTACCGCCACCAGCAGGTCCTCCCGCAGCGCACCCACCCGACTGTGAACATGAACACTGGCGGCGGCTACTTGCTCACGGCAATCAAGGTGGAGCGCAACCCCTCCCCGCGCCCGCGCTTCGCAGCGCTGGCTTCCATCGCAGTGGAAAAGGACGACCCGCTTGCACGGAAACGCGGTCGCGAAGATGGTGAGGACGGTGGAGGGTCTCCAGAAGGCGAGCCGCCGCGGAAGGTGCTCAACGCAACCTCCACGCCAATCTAAGCAATCTGCCGTTCTAACAGTACCCTATCAGTGCCCGCGATGGCTCTTGAGGAAGAAGGTGGGCTGTGGTTGGCACTGGCGACTGTGCATGCCTCTCGTGGACTGGGTTCTTCGTTCTTGGTTAACTTGCTTAATATATAGCACGAATAAAGTAAATACAAAATGACTGTCTCCCGCAGTACAGCAAAAAAATATATGATAACACACACACACACAAGTATATACAGGCAAAGGGTGCTCTTACATTGAGGCGGAACCATTACTTGAACCCATTGTAGGTTTCTCGGCGACAGTGCAATATCTTCTCCCTTGATGCATGCCCAAGGAACCAAGTGCAACAGTAATTCACATCCGTCCTTTCTCACGCTTCTCCTTTTTGACCCCTTTTTTTCGCGTTGCTGCTCTTGAAATGTCATCTGAAGATAACCTATTCATTTTATACTCCATACAAGCCATGATCTACGACACCAACTCCCCGCAGTACCAGCAGTTCCTTAGGTCCAGCGGCCGCCGCCGTGAGGACTACGGCAAGGC
>JAODGE020011372.1:0-24186 GCA_027574965.2 Ecitophya simulans
GACCTCCGGTGGTTGGGCGCAATTTCCCCCGGCGTCGCCGGGCCCCGGGCGCTGTGGGCGGCCTTCCGGCGTGTGTGTGTGTGATGGGTGTCGCTGTTTGGGGGCATGTTCCGCGGCTTCCGTAGGGGGGGGGGGGGGGGCGGGGGCAAAGAGTTAGGAGGGCATCAAAGCTATGTTCTTGGGGCTGGGGGTGGCATGTGTTGTTATCATGCTTGCGTGAGGCTGTGGTGGAGTTTGCGTTTGGTTAGGTGTGCCGAGTGCATCAGAATGAAAAAAAACTAGTGGATGACCGTCTACGTGGTATTTTTAATTTTTACGGTTATATATATATATATTTATATATTTTGTGTCCATTTTTTCTAACCAGAGGACACACGCACACGCACACACACATTTAACAGACATATGCATGGTAGTCTGAAACGTGAGTTGTGCCCCCAAACAAGGTGAAGTGTCCTTCCCCTTTTGACAGCAAGGGCATTGTTGTTGTACCATCATTTATTGCCCTGCGTTTACTTATAAGGCACATTGTCAACACTTGATGGTGGAGGAAGAGACATTGCGCAGCCCGTAAACACATTGTTACTTAAAAAAATAGTAGTAAACACTGTCATTAGTACTTAAAAAAAACTTATCACGCTTACACAGACCCACACAGCTGTTGATACACACCAGTGTTCAGCCCTGGCTGCCGCACATACGCGCACATGCACGCGTAGAGTCCTTGGCCTGCTGATAGTCCAGCTCTGCAAACAACTTGCCTCCGCTGTCGTCTCTCCTTCAACTGGGCAGTGATTGGGAAGTTGCTGGTTACCTCCATATGCGAATGACATAGAAATACTTCAGCCATCCATACGACATCATGTAGTTGGTGGGATGCCACATCAGTGTTGGGCCACCCTCCTTCGATGCAACGAAGAACTTCCTGAACTGCTCGCGGGTGTAGACGTGATGAGCGACAATAAGCGGCTTCGACTGGGAGGGATTCTGTCCATTCGTGACGCGGCGGTTGTCCGCCACGTAGATAATGCGCATGGGGTTGGGCGTCCTCGGGAAGCTGTGGTTTGCCGCGGGTGTGCCATCAGCCAAGGCTGGCACAACTCCCTTTTGTGGCACGGTGGAGTTGGGTCGGATGTACTCATTATAGAGTTTGCCCCACCCCACTGGCGGCGGAACGCTGATGGGTATGTTAAAGTCTGGACTTTCCCAGCCTTCAGGCATCCGCCGCAGCCCCTCCTCGAATAGGACGGCCAGCTGCTTGCCCAGAGTCCAGTCTTCATTCAGGAACCGCAGGTGCTTGTACTCCTTGATGCGACGAACGTCGAAGGGCCTCGAGATAAACTCCACTGCCAGGTCTAGATCCATCAGCGCGCGGGGGATGTCGCGGGTGAATGTGTAGGCCATCCCGCCCAAGTATGGGACCTCCTTCTCTCTTGTCTCGAGCAGGTGCCCGTACAGAGTCGCCATGCGGGGGAGCTGCTGCAAGGCGCGCAGGTACTCTGGTACGAAGATGAAGGAGTCATCGTCGCCCTTGGCAATGAAGGGGGTCTCGGGGAAAGTGTTGTATGCATAGCGCATCCACAGGTGCACTTTGCGGGCGTTGCTGACGTGGAAGGCGAGCCCGTAGTATCCCCACTTGCCGGCTTGCTTGATGCGGTTGGTCGGTGGCTCCTCGTGGATGCGAAGCATCAGCGTATCACTCCAGGTACGCATCTCTGTAGCCATTTCAGGGCTGAAGTATGGCGGCGTTAGCTCTGTGAGAGCGGCGAAGTACAGTGGCAACATGAGCCCTTTGAAGTTGTTGGCGCTGCGGGCGACCTCAGGGAAGGTGAACCACGTCTCACGCTGGTAGTTACGGAGGTCTCTGAACTTCTGCTTGTCGGTTGACGGGATACCCATCACGACAAGATGCGGGTGCTTCTGCCATGCGGTTTCGGCAGGCGCACCGAAGGACAACGGGGTCATGTTCTTTGTTTCCTGAAGGTCGATGTGGTTGAGCTGTTCGCCAGGCGAGACATCGGCGAGACCCTGATAGTGCGTTCCAATGATTCTGCCATGATCAGTGCCAGTGGACTGTCGGGCGCAGAGTAGCGTGAGGAGGGCCAAGTTGATTACCAAAAGAAGCAACACAATGCCCCTGCCGCTTTTTTTGAGTTTGCGAAACATGCTCAAGGATGCAATCTCCCCTGAATGTGTGTAAGGTACTGATATGTGCGTGTGTGTATATATATACACACTGATACTGACAGGTGCAGCAGCGGTGCAGTGATACACCCCCCCTCCAAAAAAAAAAGAGAGCAGCCAAACACAAACGTACAGGGGAAGCATGAAGATTGGTAGGAGCATCCATGTCGAAGAGGCTTATTTACAGATCATTGGATGTGCGTCTGCATACCGTATTTTTGTAAGCACATATATGTATGTATCCACATGGGAGTGTGCGTATGAGCTGAAGTGCTCAACACATGAGGCAGTACACAGATACAGACATAGAAGCACGTTACTACGACAATAAGTGGTGGCCACGTGCACAAGAGCTTGTGCATATGGAAGTTACATATGAGCGGCACCAAATAAGAGAGGTAGCCCTCTACCATTGCTGCTCATTCTTTAGTTGTGGATTATTGAGAGTAGATGCTACCGCGTGAGAGTAGGGTGAGGATTGAAAGGGGGGGAGGAAAGTACCATATGTCGAGGGACTGGAGGAGCATTCTTCTTATGAACGCTGAGGTGGAAGCTGTGTGTGCGTGTTGCGGGTACATGTCTGTCATAGGACTCTCTCGTCCCGACTTTCCTCCCTCCCACTCCCCACCTGCCACGTACTGTTAAGTGTAAGCCGCTGAGGGGCAGTATTTCGGTAGCCCACTTGCTGATCGGCACGCGCTTGATCTGTCGTGAATATCATGAATTTGAACTTTCTTGCTCTGTTGCGCGCTCAGTTGATGAAAGCCCGACACTGATATATATATATATATATAAGAGCAGCGTCCCCCTCCCTCAGTCGTTGCTCCGTAAGGAAGAATATAGTAACTCCCAGCGAAAAAAAAATGAGATGGTAAGCAGAACCGTACACATATACGTCTGTACACACACACTATCAGCTAACTGGGGAATGCACATCCGTCGTACATAGTAATACTATTTATAAAAATAAATACACACACAAAAAGCACACAAATAGACAGTACTCAATAGAGTGTCTTGTGTGTGCGTGTGTATGTGTACGAATTGGATTGACGTGGTTGTGGCGGTGTTCGTCCAGAGCAAGAAAACTCCCCATCATTCCTGATATTTTGTGCTGCTTGATTGTAAGCTTTTTCCTTTATCTAATATGTACAGTAACCATTGACTGCGTATGGGTGGATGGGAGTGGAGGTGCAAGTCAGGGGAGCTGGTTGGTCTCCCAATAATGGTTAGCTGCTCGATTTCTCGTTTCTTTTTCCTTCTGATCTGATCTCAACACAAACGGTTGTTGAGTAATTTGTGGAGGAGAGATGTGCGTGAGGAAATAAAAGGCGCAAAAAAAAAAACAGAAAAAAACGTAAAAAACACATATCTGAAGAAACTAAACATCAAACATAAAATAGTTAAAAGGAACACTCACACACACTATTACACACATGGACACACAAACATACACAAACACTATATTCGCTAAAGGAGAAGTTCGCTAAGCACCAAATGCACGAGTGCTCACATAGGCGACACTCAAATATACAATATATATATATATACGTGCGCTTAAGTAGACGCACAACAGGGCGTACAAGGATAAAGTAAAACAATAAATTGAGCAATAAAAGATCACCTCGTTAGTGAAGGTACGTAGGGAGAAAGGAAGAGCAGGAGGAGAAAAACGACGACAGCAGCAAAATGGGAGCACGTAGGGGGAAGGGGGGAGGACGTACGCATAGAGCCCGCCCATTGATCCCCCACCCTACACCAACAGTTCTCGCTACCCCCAACTGGCTGGTGGTATTGCCACCCTCCTTTCTCTTAGTCTGATTACTTTTGTGTAAAAGGATTCTTTCCTTGTTGCGCACCTTCCCATGTTTATTTCAGTCTCGTGTGTGTGCGTGTGCATGGGTGCTCACTGCGGTGCCCTAGATGATCGTTCCCATATAGTCATTAAATTGCAAGTAGCAGTTTGTGTTATCCTCCGTGTCAATCAACGACGGGGCCTCCGTTGCCGGCTCCAGTGCAATTAATGGTACGTTCTGGATATGTGGTTGCTTGTGTGCCTCAGGCTGCGCCGGGGGGCCTGGGACCTCCACTGGGCACTTGGGACTGGATGCGGAGGAGTGGGACTTGGCGCCACTGCGCCTTCCCCGTCGCGCTCGCTTGCGTCTTGTGCCCTGCCACCACAGCATGCACGCGCTCGACCAGTGCTTCATCTTATCGTACTCTGTGAAGAATACACTAGGGTTCTCATCCTTCATGGCGGACTCAGTGTCCTGGAGACTTGGGCATTCGCGGCGCGGCCGTATACGCTCACGCACCTCGGCCTTCTTCTCAATGATGCTGACATGTTCATACCACCTTTGCTGAATAGTGCGATACCTAGCTACCATCAACTTAACATCCTCGTCCTCCGTCGCGCAGCTGGCGCCCTGCACGGGCGAGGTGGCATGCGGGACCGGTGCTGCGGAGGTGCTGCTCGTGGAAACCCCACACCCCATTCCACCGACCTGACCCCGGCTGAACGCCGCCCTCCCACCCTCGTCCGTGCTGGCGTTGATCTCCCACTGCTTCTCGAAGGCCTCGAAGGGGAGGGGTGGCGGCAGCATGTCGAACCAGAAGGGTGTGTCGCGAGTGAAGTTGAGGTCGTCGGTGTCGGTGCGCACAGCGCGGTAGCCCTGCTGCTGCTGCTGGTGGTCGCGGGCCGAAGCCGCACTGGGGCTCTGCTGGATGATCATGGACGACGAAAATGGCGTTGGCATGGGTGTGCTGCGGAGGATGGTGGGGTGGGCAATGGAGAGGGGTTGCCCTGGATGCATGTGGTGGTGCTGTTCGTGAAGATTGCCGTCGACAATTGTGAAGGAGAGGACAGATGGGTGTTGCTGCTGTACGTGGGACGCCATGGGGGCTGATGATGGTGGGATGATCCATGGTGTGTTGAACCAGCCAGGCTGCTGCTGTTGTTGTTGCTGGTGGTGGTGATGACTATGGGCCAGGTAGGCAACACTCGGTGGCCCCGGGTGCGCGCTAACCGTCGGGGCACTGGCGGTGGTGACACCGTAGCCATACGGAGGGGACGAGTGTGAGAGAACATAGCACATGAGCGGCTGGCCAACCATCGTCATGGAGGGTTGCTGCTGTGGCTGCTGCTGCTGCGAGGGGGAGATGTTGGTGACTGCATAGTTGCCTATTGGGAGTGATCCATATGGGAGCATCTTTACTGGCACGTCTAACGATTACCACGGGTGATGGTGGTGGTGGGCAGGTGAAGTTGGTAGTATTATATCTGTAAGTTCTTTCAATGAACAGATTGTTACGCTCCTGGGTGCGAGCTCTTGAGGCCCGCTGATGTGTGTGTGTGTGTACCGATACACGCGCGCCCAGCAGTCGGTAGTCCGTTTCTTTTCCTTCCACCAATTCTGCTCCCACCGTAGATGTGCGGGGGCGAGAGCGAAGACGATTATTATTTAGTACTATGATTACCGGCAGACGTACCTCGCGACAAATCGTTAAATGGCAGTAGGTATCTATTGTTGTTGCTGCTGATGATACTTCTGCTTGTTTTGCTCGTGAGCGCGCGCGCGTGAGTGTGTGTACTCGTTCGCCTGACCGTGTGAAGGGGGGGGGGGTAAATATCTCTTCAGAGGGAGTCGTGGCAAAAACAATAACAACAAAAAAAGTGTATTCGTGGCACTCGAGTGATGGCAGCAGTAGTAATGGCCACTGAGGTATCTGGAGTGATGCAGAACTAATGGAAAAGAAAATGAAAAAAATATACGAAAAACAACAACTTCCAACCTCCCTTCTCGTTCCTCAGATGCAACCCGAAGGGAAAAGGAAAATGAAACAGTACGCGCACACTCACTACCAAAAAGACACAAAAATGCCAACTGTGTGATAAGTGGATCGATGTGCCGAACGTAATATTAATAATAAAAACAATATGGAAAAGAACCTAGTTACAAATCCACCTCTGCAGAAGCAGTTACAGCTGAGGAAAAGCAGACACACACACACTCACAAAGGGCAAGCGCAGTGAAAGTTTCACTCGCGCTTGGTGGGTGATATCAACCGGTCTTTCTTTTTGGTGTTTGCTCAATCAGATAAAGTTAAGATAATCAAAATATGGAAAAGTAAGATAGTTCGAGAAGGCGGACGTGTGGATTACGAAGTTCAAATGACGCCCAAAGAAGTAGATAGGTTTTAATAGTAAAACGAGAGATCACAAAAATATAGTTCTGTATGTTGGCGAGCAACAACACTGGCAAGAAACGAGATGGAAGAAAACACAGCAACACTCAGTAAGTTTCTTTCTAGTCTATTTCTTGTACAAATGGTAGATAGAAATGGAAAGTACGCACACACACACACAGCAACAGACGAGAAAAAAAAGAAAATTTGAATAAAAATATGATATCTGTTGTGTTTGTGTGTATCTCTGTGAAGGGAAGATAAAATGTGTTCTCAAAGATAAGGTGGACAGGAGAAAGAGACAGATGTGTGAAAGAGGAAGTGCACTTATCCTTCTTGGCTCGGAGCGATTCTCCTTAACACAGCGTCTTTATAGCCTCTCCGACCTTGAAAAGAGAAGCACCGGCGAGAGCTGCGGAAGAGAAAGTGCCTAGTAGCTGCTGGCGGCGCGTGTGTGGAAGCCGTGGACAAATATATCTATATGCTGGTGTGGTGATTGTTTACTTACTTACAGCAGCCTGCGATAACAAGCAATGATAACAAAAAAAAGTAATAATGAGCCAAATAACAACGATCTAAAAAAAAAAATACTCAACCGCCCCAACTAATTAATGGAGTATTATATATGTGTGATCGCTATAATATATGGATGCGCTACTTTGTAACCTCCCCTGTGTGATCTCTTCCCTTCTTCACTCTGGTCTCAACCGATAGCAGAGCTATGACAGGAGCAAATAGCAAAAGCTGTATGCCGGTGTGTAGCTGTGGATGAGTAGAGCGGGGATGATGATGATGTGGCTGTTATCGCGTTCCACGAGTACGCGTCACACACACACACACACTACCGGGGAGGAGATGGAGGGGCACAGGATCGAGAGAAGTAAAAGCTAAGTTATATGAAAGGAGGGATGCGGGGGGAGGGAGGGAGGGAGATGGGGTGCCCACTATATCCTATGAATTTGAGGTGTTGGAGGGGTAGGTGAGAACCAACAGCGAGGTGAAGAAAAATAATTCAAAGTCACCCCGGGAAAGAACAACAGAAATGGTGATTATTATTACACACTCACTCGAATAGCGTGAACGAGGGAGAGAGACAGAGCACTACCCCCAACTCACCCAGAATTCAGAGAGAAAATGAAAGAGAGGAGAGGAAGGGGCGATGCATTACAACCATTGGGTGCGTAGCGAGTTCAGTGAGCCGTGCGGAGAGGGAGAAGTGCTTGTCAGGGAAGGCATCCTGTAATCCTCCATCCCTTCTACGCTCCATTCAGAAAGGGGGGAAAAAAACTACTTACACCAGGCTCCAAAAGGGGCCCTCTGATTTCTGATCGTGGCATTATATATATATTTTTTTGTCTGTTCGGCTCTCCGTAGTTGCGTACCCCCGGATGACGAGTGGGGAACAGAGAAGAGAGGAAATAAACAAATCCATAGCAAACAGCAGTATCGTCCAGATACCTACGCACACATAGTCGAAATGACACGCACTACCGTTGCCTGACAGTTTCCTCTTACCCCCCACCCTTCCTCACGTACAGGTGGAAGTGTCAGGAGACAGAGAGAAGAGGACGCACATGGCTAAAGGAACGAGCGTATATATATATATATATATATATATATGCGTAAACAAAAAATACGAGTGTGTGCTCATAGCAGGGGTACAATTGACTTATAAAATGAAGATACGACGCATTAGAAAGAATATAGAAAGAGTAGCGGGGTGGGGCTAGAGTAAGAAAGATAGAGGGGATAAACACTCAACGCGATCACACTCGTCTCATATCTTTCCACTGCTCTCTGATTTCTCCTTCTTTCTTTGTAATTTCTTTTCTTATATACTTTTTTTTCCCTAAAGAAGAGAGAAGTGGACTTCTGTGTCTTGCATGTATGTGTCTGTCCTAATAGTTAGCATTATACTGTTTCTTTTTTTTCTCTCTTTTTAAAGTGCTTATTACTCCTCCTTTTCTTTGCCTGCTCTACTAACTAGTAATATACGACGCATACCATCTCTTTACCCTCCCCCCTCCCCTTCTCGCTTATGCTCCTGTATCCTGCCCGGAGTGCAATGCCATTGCTCTCGGTAATCGGTAACACAGGCTGGATGACATGGAGTGACGAAGAAAAGGGACGGGGGGAGGGGCACAGGTGCGTGATGCGCTGCTAAAGCGTGGCCATCGCACTTTGCGAGTACAATATTCCACACTCTGCGGCAAATCATAACAACACCATCCTTCCTCCCCACCACACACACAACAACAACAACCGTAGCTGCTCGTATCAACGTCCGTCTTACGGGGGTGACAGAGAGTGAGGGAGGAGGGCGGGAGAGAGGTTTGCTCACACTTTCTATGCAGAAGAAACATCTTCACAGGGTACTGAGCAGAGTCGCCTTCTGCTTCATGCCTAATCCAACACGAAGCACGCAGAACAAGTCTCTCAATCATCGCAAATTGCTCTCGTGCTCAATGGGTATTTGGAGGAGGAAGAAGCAGGCTTATATGAGAGCCCTGAGAGATTAAGCGTACGCGCACACACCACAAGGGGGAGAGAGATTCACCACTAGCCCACCACAATCCCACTACTGGCTTCCACTGCCGACCTCCGTGCCCAGCTCTGCTAGTAGCAGCCTCAACTGTGTAATATCCAGCTCCCCGCCCGTCGGCGCCTGTGGCTGCTGCTCACCGGCTCCCTGGGGGAGGCTGATGCTGCTACCCTGAGGACTGCCAGCCGTGGAGTGATCCGACTGACCCCCCACTTCCACTGCCCATCCACTGGCGTCATCAGCTGCCTTTGCAGTGATCCCGCCCTGTGGTTCTCCACCTTTGGTGGCCCCCACGCGTGACTGTCTTGCTGCCTGGGTATGGTTCTCCCACCACGTTGTGCACTCTACCGACCACGCCGCCAGTGTCGCCTCCTTGTCTGCCACCCCGGTCATTGCCGCCAGGTGGGCCTGCACGTCACTGAGTGAAGGGCAGCGCCGATGCAGAGGTGTCTGCGGCGAGAGTCCATTGCTGATCAGCCTCTCCACATGCGCAAACCACTGTCTAACAACCAACTCGTAGGCTCCTAGTCGGTGCTGACGCTGGACCTCCACCTCTGGCGGGTGCTGGTCGAGCTCGCCGCTGCTGAGCACGCGGGCGTGCGGGTCGGTGGAGTTGTTCATCCGCCACATGGCCCGGTGCGCCTCCAGCGACAGCGGTGGCGGCAGCATGCGCATGCGGTAGCGGCGTGTGTGCGGGACTGCCTGAGGGCGGTCGCTGCAGTCCTCCTGGCTCGCAGCGGCGGCGTGCGTGCGTGCGGGTAGCGTGCGGGGGGGTCGGCAGTGCAGGTTAAGTGCTGCCGTCGCGGGAGGGGCCAACACCCCGCCGCTGCCACCACCGCCGTTGGTGAAAGCTATTGGACTGCCGTGGGGGGAGCCCGCCGTATAGTCGATAAAGGAATGCGCAGTGGCTCCGGTGGAGTGATGGTTGTGGTTGTGGTTGTGGTGTGTGTGTGTGGATAGGTTTGTGCTGGAGTTGTGAATGACGCTGGGGATGTCGATGTGAACTGGCGGCACCATGGCTCCCCATGCGGCGGAGCCTGCGCTGCGGTGGTTGCGCATTATCCTGACCCCACCCATCGCGTGAATCATGCTGCCCGTATCGGAGGCGGCCGCCAGCTTGAAGGGCTCAGCGGAGGGGTTGAGGTTGAAGCTTGTGGACGCGGGCGGCGTAGGGGTGGTGGGACCTCCGGAGTTTACCATCCACTCACTGCTGCGCGACTCCGACACGCTCACCGGCTTTCCGGCTGTACTTGGCGCGTGTGAGGGGAAGCTGCTGCTGAAGGGCGCTGGCCGCGGCTTCCCATAGTAGTGAAAGGAGTCTGTGGGGCCAGTGGTGGCCCCAACCACGGGGCCGTAGCCGAGCCCGAAGGTATCCTCAGCGCCGGAGCCTCGCTGCGACATGGTGTGTGAAGATTGAGGCACTGATTCTATTGCTGTCAGTGGGTGGAGGCCTGTTGCCAGTTTACGTACTGCCGCTGCTATAGTTGTGTGATGACAGATTAATTTCCTGAGGATTTCTCACTTTTTTTTCACCAGAGAAAAATTGATGTGTATTTCTCCAAGTGTGCTTTTCTTTTTTTTGATTAGTGTATGCGAATCCGTTGCAATGGTGTATGAGTGTGTATGTGCGCCTGCACGTGTGGGGTGAAGCAGTGATAAAACAACAATGGTCCGCTAAGGTATGCTCACGGTACCACCTCCTGCTACCCGCCTCCTTTTCCACCTTCTTCACCTCTTCCTATATATTTTGTTTACTAAATTCAGTTTTGCTACTCTTCTTCTTTTTCTTTTTAAATGTCCACCGATGCTGCACCTTCCTCTAACTAGAAGTAGTGTGAATCCAAAACGCACTCCTCAGATGTATATATGTATCTATATATATATATATATATATATATATATATACTTTGAGCGGGTGCGGAGATTAGAGCGAGGAGTGAATCAAACCAAAAAAAACCTTCTGTATAGATAGCACGCAAATAGTCACTCACACGCACACGCAAGCAGTTAAGAGGACACCAATTGGCGCGCCAGTGAGAAGCCTTTTGTGATTTGCAAAAAAAAAATAAAGTGAGTGGGAAAAAGTGGAGAGGGAATACAAAGAGAGGAGCGGGATGAGGAGGGAAGGGATTGGAGTCAATAAAGGTGAAAGTGTCAAAGCAAAGGTGGGTGTATCCCAATGGTGTATTGTTCACATTTGCTCTGTTTCCACCCACACACCCCAAATGCAGCACGACGCACTAGCCACATGATGGCGGTGGCGGGTGATATGCGCGTATATCATTCGCTGCTGAGAGGACAAACTGTTTATAGACAGTGGGGATAAACAGTTAAATGCCATTTTAGAGAAACCCCCCCAAACTAAGCAAAACAAAAAAGAGTGCTGAAGGGAATGAGACCACATCCACTTCCTGTTTCTTTCCTTTCGATCTGTTGACTGTTGATGATGTATCTGTAAAGGTGTGACCGCATGTTCCGCTCTCTCTTTCTGAGCTGTATTTGTCAGTTTATAACTATAGTGACCCCCATGTAGACTAACAAATAGCAACTCGAAGCCTTTATATATCTTTTTTTTACAGTTTATAATGGCTGGCATTTCCTCTTTTACCCCTTTTTTCCATCTTTCCCCACTTTCGATTCAGAGCAATGATAACACAAAAAAACTCAAAACGAACGTGCGCCATCAGTGTTTCTCTCGATACGGTGCACTAATGCTCACTCTTCCATTGACCTTCCAATGGGCCAATAAAGAAAGACGCATGAACACTTGCTCTCACACGGAACAGACACACACACTCTGACCAAAAAGAAACAAACAAACGAAAAAGCAGCACTGTGGTACTATTCTTCAAAAAAAATAAAAACACTAGTAAATCTAAATAAACCGATGTCTCTCTCTTTCTCTCAGTATCAAAAAAAAATCAAACCAAAACATGTAGATACACATAAACAGGAGCACAGTAATGCGACGGTGGACAGCAGTTTTATTGTATTCTCATCCCTATCATTCAGCCCAGATGACATAGGTAGCTGGCACAACGACAACAACAAGGCGTAGAAGCGGATAGTAGAGCGCTCGCATGCCCGCGACGACGCAAGCTCGCCCGCGCAGAATACTACTGGACTGAAAAGGAATAAAGAAAAGGGGTGGGGTGGGGAGAAAGCTAATAATCCCAGACAGATACATGCATGTACACACATCCATTTTTATCCAACAAAGAATGGGATGAGAAAGAAACTGAAAAAAAAATATATGATGTATTCCAAAACAAACACTCGCTAAAACAAGGAGAAACCAACGAAGACAAATAGTAATGTAAATCCAACAAGAGAAACATAAAAAAACCTGCTCGCGTGCGTAGGCAGCACACACACACACACACCGAGAGACTACTAACAGTGAGGAAAGGGGGGAGAGAGAAGGTACTGCTGCCCCCATTCACCACCCCACAGTTAATTTATACTGCTTTCCAACCTGCCGTGCCAGTGGCCAATTGACCCATTCGCGGATGTCACTCAAAGACATCCCTGCTCCCCCTTTGTCTGCCCTCCAAATTCTGAGGGCCCGCACAAGTTAATGGAGGGAGAGAGACAGTAGATGAAGCGGTGGATAAACATGTGGAGAAAATCTGTCATCATTATCGAAGAGGAGTGCAACGTGGGAAAGGGGCTCACATCTATTTTAAAGATCGTGGCTGCTCCCCATGACTCACCTACACACACACACACTCGCATACATGCGTACGCAGCGCTTCTCCGCACTTTATCCCACCTCGTCATTGGAAGAGAGGAGGGGTGAAGAGGGGGGAATATCAATATACCCTACGGTCGCGCACTGCAGTTTGTGTGCAGTTCACTTTGTGACAAGCGACGGAGTGGGTGATATATCTTTTCATCTTCCAACAGGCGATTCTTTTCCTCCTTCCCACTTTTCATTCTATCATTGACCCTGCATGCTCTCCTGTTTAGATGCATACACAGGGTAAGAGGAAATTCAAGTCAGAATGAAGGGCAAGGAACATAACTTGGGTAAGTACTCACTCCACCTTTACACACACACATATATATTTGCATTTACTAATTAACGTGACAACTGTCACACTACTTTATTTTGCTGGTCAGTAAAAGTATTGTCCGCTTCCAACGAAATACATAAAAGACCCTTGCTCACAAAACGTATCGTTACCGACACGGTAGGTTAGACCGCTGCTCATTGTGCAGCCTTACCTATTTCACTTGTTTTCTCCCAGAACAGGCGAGGACCACCCCGGGATTGCGTTGAATACATGACAACCCACCTTATCGGTCCTTGGAGTACTGCCTAGTCATGTCCTTTTATTTCAGACAGAGAGGAAAACACACAACACTAACGAAATAATATATAATTATCAAACGCACAGGCACAAACATAAATTTCAAAAAACAACAACACAAAATAAACGGAAAGAGAGAGGGAATGAAAGAGACACGAACTCCAGTGTCTGTGTAATCGGCGCACACAAGACTGCTAGAGGTCTCGTCATCAACATGTCACCTAACCTTCACCATCTTCTCCCCTTCGGAATGGGGGAGGAGATATACAACAATACGCTGATTCATATAAATACGAGCGATTGTAGAGCGCGCGCACACACACAAATACAAGAACTACCACATCAGTGAGGAGTAAAAAGATGAAGAACTGATCACTCGGCGCCAGAAATGATAAGGAAGAGTAGAGAGGGAAATGATTGGAAAAAGATGTATGTGTGCGTCTGTATGCTTTGAAATGGAGATTCTCTTCATGTTAGTGTGATCCACAGAAAGAATAGTACTAGTTATCTGGAGAAACCAAAGAGCGTACTCACCTGTACAATGTGGACTACTCCAAATAATATTACGTTAACTTATGCAATAAACACAAATAGTTGAAAGTAATTGAGCGAGAAAGAAAAAAAAAACTGGCAAAGTAGACGCAAAGATACACGCGCATTCACACATTAATAGAGAAAGGAATTGCTGACAGCAGTAATGAAACATGCATCTGCTCGTGCACACGCATACACACCAACAGAACAATAGACTGTCAAAACCACCTTTACACTCAGATGAATCCAAAAGCGACGATTATACCTAAAAAAATGAAAAGGTGGGGAAGCGCGGCGCGCGGTAGGATACCTTTTTTTATCTGCCGTAAATCTAGAACGAAGAGCCATCATTAAAAAAATGATGATAATGTCCTTCTCCAATGCCATTCGACAGTATGTTTCCCTACCACTTGCTTTTTCTTAGTGTCGGCATGCAGCCTCGTGATCATATCGACAACAACTACACAAAATGGCTCCATCGCCCAACAACAAACAAAAAGGGAACACACAACCGATCTGCTGGGCAGCGCAACGCACATGCACACAAGAAATGAGTGCCTCCTCATTAGAGAGTCCGTTTCTGGACGATCTTCGAGGCCCACGCTGCCATCACTGGAAGTGCTCACAGGTGTCTGACTATGCAGCTGACTTTACGGTGCCCCCCTTAACTACAGACGACAGACAGACATAAAGAAAACCCGGAGACATATTCGAATAGTAGTGGAAGGTAGAAAGGGGGGAAAAATCGTGCTGGGGTGCGCCATATATTATTAGCAACAATGAAAATGACGCGACACTATATATATACATAGATATATACTGATATATGTATCACAGCACAAAAAGAGGAGCGGGGGGTGACAGAGATCCATTCCCCTACATACAAAAGAAAGAACATACACATTTCTTCCTATCATGCTCTCAGTGGAAGTGCCCACGAGGATGCAGTGTATGTGCGAGTGTGGGTCACTCGCGACGCAGGCTACAGCATTAGGGTTCCTCATGTGAGTGAGCAGGGGCGTGAACACAAACATCAGTACATACTGTATATATATATATGTATCTCCAGCAGAACAACATTTTGGTGAAAAAAAAACAAAAACAAAAAGCAAACGTCAACTACAAAGAAAGGACACAAACATTACACACACACACCCTCTTCTGAAAGCAGATGGCAACATAAAAAAAAGAGAGGAGGAAATAGGAGCAAAAACACAAAGAAAGCACAATCAATAAAGTCCGCAAACACGTCAGGATGCGAAAGAGCACGGCAACTGCAGCTGTGAACCACAACTACCGAGAGACAAACAGCGCCACAAAAAATAGATGCATAGTGGAAGACTACAAGTATTCCAAAACTCAATTGCAGGTGCAGCATATACACACAGATACACCAGCACACATGCATACCGGCGCGCACCGAAGTGGAGACAGCCCACAATCCACAAGTAATGTCCCAAAAGCTCACAGTCTTGCCGATACTATGATTAGCTGTGTGGACACGGTATGGAGAGGGAAGTACAGCTCTAAAGAAAAAAAATACATCAAACATCAATAACAACAACACGCTTGAGCCCTCCCCCTCCTCAGTGACACGGGGGGTGATACACACATCATCACTGACAGAGCGCTTCGTCTCCTCATCTATCTTTGCAGTCCTTTACAACAATGCACAAAAACACAAACAGAAAACTATTTCATAATTCAAAAATAAATAAATGGCCAAAACAACGACAAGAACAACAACAGAGGACCGCTCCATCACAGACATCAACCACAACAAAAAGCTGTTCACGACAGCTACGAGTAATGCATAGTGGGAGCATTGCTGTAATAACCACCGTTGATATTGTGATACGGTGACTGCTGTGGGTAGACACCACCACCACTGTAGCGTTGATTGGACCTTTGGGGAGTGCTGCTCATGTGTCCGCGTGGCAGGTACTGTGTGTTCTGCCTGCCGGGGACCATGCTGGCGTCATGGCCGTTCGTATACACTGCCGCCCGCTCTGGAGGACGCCACCCTTGCTGGCCCCTGTACGCCCTGTGCCTGCCACTCCCCACGCCACCCACCATCGCGCCCTCCAGTGCCACCGCCACTGACGTGGACACCTCATGCAGGTTTGTGGACGAGCTGGCGTGGAGTCCCATCCACCAGCCGACGGCCTCCCTGTGCCATGCCGTCAGGCCCTCTTCGTCTTCACACCCGCAGAGCGGCGGGCAGGAAGGAAGCGCGCTGAAGCTCATACATGGTCCCTCCACCTCCCTCCGTGCGCGGCCACCGCCACTTCCACCGGTGGATACCGGCGCAGCGCTTTGAAGGAGCGCGCAGGTGTGCTTGAGCCAGCGTAGGCAGAGGGAGCGCACGTCGCGGTGGGTTTCCGTGTGGCGGAGCGTGCGGACTGACGGGGGAGGGGGCAGCATGCAGCCAATGAATGGGGAGGGGTGGGTGACCAGCGTCGCAAGCATCTGCGCGGTACTGTTGGTTTCCTGCAGGGCTGTCTGCGGCGTCGGCTGCTGAAATGAACGCTGATAGTCCTGGGGGAAGTGCGGTGGCTGCTGTTGTTCCGCTGCACAGTCGTTGTCTGTGTACGGAGGGTGACAGGGGGAGGGCGGTAGCGAGTCCTGGGAACTGGCGGGGAGGTAAAGCTCCGGCACGGCCGCTGGGACTGCCGCTGAGGAAGGGATGGAGACTGGAGTGGTTCGGACCGCCTGCTCTTGCAGGTACCTTCGTTGTTGCGACTGCGGATGGGGCATGTGTGTGTGCGGGACCGGCTGCGGTGGTGACGTGTAGACAGACTCGTAAGAGGCGACATCCGCGGCGGTCGCGGTGGTGGCCTGATCAGAGGGGTGTGATGAGGTAGAGTAGTCCAGGTAGTACTGCTTGCTGTCGTTGGTTTGCCATTCCACCTTGTACATGCCATTGGAGAGCTGGCCGCTGATCGGGTAGGGTGCGTCTGTGAGGGCAGAGGACACAGAAGCCATGCGCTGCCTGGATTGCGAATAACTCCGGGACAGGGAGAGTTGTGGGGTACCTGGTTCGACCGCCAGCTTTGTCAGCGACGGGGAGGTCTGTGAGTGGTGCTTGTTGTACTGGTTCTGATGTGAGAGTGGCACACCATTGATGGCGGTGGTAGTGTGTGTCGCTGCCAGCTCGGCGGTCGCGAGGGAGTCGGCAGCTGAGCACACAGTCGTGCTACTGCGGTCACCCTCCTCGTCTCCAGCCATGCTGACGGGCCGCTTTCCCGTGCCCGGGGCCCTGGTGAGCTCGAGAGGCTCGAGCGAGTGCAGCTCATATGGATTCCATGCGAAGACGAGGCGTGGTGTGACCTTGGCGGAGGCGGGGGCTGAGCACTGCTGCTGCGCTGGCGAGGTGTATGGGCTCGCCACGTGGGCACCGGAAGGCGTCCAGCGAGCGGGTGTCCGCGTCTCCTCACGCGAGGATGTACTGACGATGGAGTTGCGGCCAACTCCATCGTTCGTTACCTGGCCGGATGGCTCTCGTGAGACAGGGTACTGAGAATTCGCGAAGACAGAAGTTGTGGTGGCTGGCATTTCCGCAAGTGCTGGGCTCCGAGCGTCCTTTTGCGTTTCTTTTTTCGTTGTTGGTCCTCTTTCTCCCAGAAGGAGGAGTGAAGAGCAAAGAGCCAACCGAGTAGGGAGGGGAGTGAGGATAGTGGGGCGAACTATCCGATAGTATCACGCGCGCGCGTGCGTGTGCTTGTGTATAATGCTAGCCTGCTGAAGAGGCGTGAGGAAGATAGATAAACTCAACAAAAAAACTCAATAGTAGAAGAAACATGCACATACACAGACGCGCGGAAACAGTAGATACGAACGAGGGTACCGAGCGGGCAATCTAATACGAGATATCCCTTTACACACACATATATATATATATGTGCTGGTGATTGTATATCGCTTGAGAGTAAAGGGTGAATAACAATAACAAAAAACAAAAGGTCAGAATTCCTTCTTTACGTCTGAACCAGTACAACTACCTCTCCGTGGTTTTCTTTCTGCACTTTAAAGAACCTATCCACAGGGAAACGTGTGTCTTTGGGTTGCAAACGGGGAGGGGGGAGGGGGAGGTGATGGCGGTAGTGGTGATGACTCTCAGTCCTTCTCCTCCCTACTGGTACCTTGCTAGTGAAACTGACCTTTCCGCGTGCAATAAATAAAGTAAATATTTTTACCCGATCTCCTGCTCACAACTTGTGCTTGGGAGTGTAAAAAACAAAAGAGAACAAAAACTGTAATATATATATATATATATATATGCTCAAATTTGCGTAGAAGTATAACTGATGCTTCTTGGTGGTGGGTCGCGTTGACAAGGACTCCAATTTTTCCTGAGATACGAAGAGCGATGTAGGTCAAGAGAGAGAAATAGAAAAATAAATAGAGGGAGGCAGAGGTAAAGATAAAAGGAAACGTCCGGTAGTGTATCTACAGGAGTGATTGCGTCAGCGAGGGGAGGAGGGTCAAGAAGTAGCACCCCACCATGTCAGGAGGCTCCGAAATCCCACGCTCCGCATGCAGAGCTCACCCACCTCTCTCCCCAGCTTTTTTTTTTGATTGGTGGACTGATATTTTCTCCTCCTTTGCTGCTTTGCCATGCAGTGTGTGTGTGTGTGTGTGTGTGTGTGTGAGAGGGTATTGACACTATTAGGGAAACGAGTGGACCTTAAGATCAGCGCGCTACACTTGCGGCTACATAAGAGACTGATATGTATATAAATATATATTGATCTATCTTCACCACTTCTTACTCCAGTAGTGTATGATCATTATGATGCCAAGTGATTGAGAGTTCAAAGCTGTACACGGAGAGAAAAGGACCTCCACACAATTTTTCGTTCTTTAGGTTCAACAGTGCATACAACAGCTAGCCACGAATACCAGGGTGTACATACACAGAATATATGTATATATACATATGTGTGTGTGCATAAATTCATGCACATCAACATATAAAAGGGTACGCGTAACGAATCTCTGACTGCATGGAAGGGACAAACACACGCACACGCACCTTCAAGACACATATATATATATATATATATATACACGCATGCTGCTCAGCAAATAGAGTACCTGGATATCGCATAAAAAAACTATTTGTTACTGCTCGAAGCAGAGTGGGCCAGACAGAATCCTCGGAGATCAGAACAACTACAGCCCATTTCTAATGAGCGCTTCACTCCACAGTAAGGAGAAAACAACAAAAAAGGAGTGGGAGTAGCGAGTAGGGGTGGGGAGGGTTGAGGGCAATAGATGCTCATAGAATACCCTCAAAAAGTAACCAATAAACGACACGAAGAACAACAGCAATAATAGAAATAGTAATTGAAAAACAAGAGGTGTTCACATTTTCTTACGTTAATATATATATATATATACATATACATATATATATATATATATATATATGTTGTTGCGTTGCCTAACATGCGTCCCCACACCACAAATAGCTGGGCTTCTATAGGCGAACTCCTGTTGAGCGAGAGAGGTGCGCGCGAGTGCAGGGGGTATTCACATTCATATACATCTCTTTAGAAGTCGTATCTGCGATTCACAACTTGTTTACCCGTGAGAACTGGAAAGAAAGAGGAATAGTAGCTTAGTCACCATCACAATGAAAAGAACCAGTAGGCCAGAGACAAGGAGAACGTGAAACAAGATAGCAACCGCACGTATTTGGGGATTCAAACGTGGTATATATATATATATGCTTGCATTGCGGGCAAATATCATATGAGCAGATCTGGGGTACCGTGGACTACATGCGGCGAGAAGAACGGCTCACGGCTGTATATCAAACGCATCACGGCGTGGGCGTTGGTGAGCTCCACCTCGTCAGGGTCAATCTGGCTGTTGACAGAGGGCGCTGATGCTGCACAGAGAGGGAGTGTGGTGAGCTCAGGTGCTGCGCGATGGGCTGCACTTGGCTGCGGCGGGGTCGCCAACACCCTTGGAAGGGTGCTGATAGACTTTGGTTTGAACGCTGTAACGTTCGTCGCGGCCTCAGCGGATTGGGGTCTCTCGGTCACTTCTTGAGTGGGCTCGGTCACCTTCACTTCTGTCACAAGTGTACTCTGCAGCAGAGTGTGCAGAGCCTCGCCAGACTTTGTGAGTGCATTCTGCAGTTCCATCATACCACCGTCCCTGCCGCTGTCCGCTAACGTGGCCGCATTGGATTTACCCACGACTATGTGGTCGGGTGCACCCTCGATGCCCTCTGAAGGGGTTGCTGGCCCGGGTTCCTCTACCGCGGCCTTCATCACGTACACATGGGAGCGCAGCCACCACGCAGCGGCGTTGCGCAGCGCGGAGAAGTGAAGACCCACGCGCTCGTCCGCGTCCTGCTCGTAGTGCTCGCCAGCCACCGCCACACGCGCCCGGGCCTCGCGGCGACACAGGCGCTGCACATTTTCAGCGTTCCTTTCCTCACGCCGGGACGCGCGGACCTGGTTGCGCGAGGTCGCAATGAGCTCCTGGTGGGTATGGTAGCCCATGCCCGCAGCGGTGAAGGCGCTGATGCGGAGATCAAAGAGGTCGGAGCGTGAATCCTCGCTGACGCGACCTCCGAAGAGGAAGAAGCGCGCACCGGGAGAGATGGGGTCGCCCACGAGCGTGGCCATCGTGCGGGCCTCTGGAAGCATCACAGGAAGACGTATGTACTCGACATCCGGTGCGCCCGCTCGTGTGGTGGTGCGCAGCCTGTCATCACCGCTGAGCGCTGCCCGGCGAGCCCCGCGTGGGATGGTCCTCTCTGGTGGATAAAGGGGGCCGGAGGCATCGCCGCCGCCCGCAGGGGCTCCCTGGGTGGACCCTGTCGACTCCGCAGTCCCCGACAGGTACCGCTCCGCATAGTGAATGACGGTGAGCCCAAGGGTCGCCTCGGCAGAGGCGGCGCGGGTGCCGTCGGAGAGGATGTTTGCGATGGAAATGCCACCAGAAGGCCGATGGCGCTGGTTTGCTCGGGGACCACGTGGGAAGGTCCGTGCATCGCAGAGGGCCTCCGCCAGGCGGACATGGGAGTCACCGCCGTCCACGCTCGGGTCCCAGTGCCGGCCACGCATGATCGCCATCCTGCGCCAGACATGGGCACCAATGTGGTACACGTGGAGATCCAAGAAGGTAAGGTACTGGCCAGTGACGAAGGTGAAGCCACCATACACATACACGCAGTCCCGGACCGGGTCCACGACCATGCACGCCCCCGTGCGTGCTCGTGCAGTGCTGTTGTTTGCGGTAGAGTATATCTCGCTGTGTCCGTGACGCACCAACTCGAGCAAGCTGTTCCGATCAAAATCCGGATGCTTGATGGTGACCGGTTTCAGTTTTTCATCCCACAAGTTGTCCAGGTAGGTGTTAATATACTGCCCAACATACACGTTGGAGGGCTCAGAGAAAAACTTGTGCATCCAGAAGTGCGGCACTTCGGCGCGGATCTGCACCCACATACGCGTGAGGCTGTTGAAAACCCAGAAGTCGTTGTAGAAATACCTCTCGTCGCGGCCGCCAAAGAGAAACATAAAGTATTTCCGGTAGACTGCCGTGCACGAACGCCGGCGGCCGGGCAGCGTTGGCGCTGGTGGGATGTATTCCGCCCAGTAGCTCCCCACCATCCCCTTCAGTCGCTCCTCCTGCCACTCCTGGAGGAGCGTCTTGTTGTGGTCGCGCCAGTGCCCCAGGCAGGTACGGGGAGGCGACCGACGATCTTTCCGCACCTGTTCTTCCTCCGCGCTCGCAGCCTTGGCCACTCTAACCGCCTCTTCCTCACTGTAGTTGACGCTCTGTAGATAGCGCGGGGGATTGGCGCGTATCTCGGCCTCTGTGAGGACGTGGTCCATATGGACCACCACCGTATGTGAGAAGAAGGAGCCACTGTCCATCATGCCCCCGAACAGCACAAGCACCTCTTCTTCCGCCTCATCGTTCGCGCTGCCTTCCTTGTGGCGTTGGTGGGCTGGGGTCCCCGTGACCACAGGGCCTCCCCGGCGCTGGAAGAGGGTCTGCAGAACTGCTCCCCAGAACTGCGGTATGGGAACCGTCAGCTTGACCTGCGTCCATGCACCCGTATCCAGGTCGAGCGAATGAGCAGTGCGGCTGCAGATGCCGTTCCGGGTGATGCCGCCAATCGTGAAGAGCGCAGGCTTCCCCTCCGCTGTGTGATAGAGCGTTGCAGCCTGCCCATACGCCATTGGGGGAAAGTGTGAGGACTCTGACGGCCCCCCTGATTGCGTTGTCCCTGTACGTTGGGGTGCCCTCCTCAGCCCCGACCGAGACGGTTGCTCCGCTTCGTCCAGCAGTACCGGCACAGGTTCAGTGGAGGCGGTACAGTGCAGCTCACGCCAGATCCCCCGCGCCACATCGTACTCCCACGTGTCGTTTACAGACTCGTCCCCTAGGCCACCGTGCAGGATGAGCGACCTGCGGTCCGGGCAGGGCACGAGCACGTGCCCGCTGCGGGGGGAGGGCGCTGCGTATGGGACCCGGGTCACCTTCAGAGCGTCGTTCACCTTTGCGGCGCCAGTGTCGCTGCAATGGCCAACCATCTGAAATAGCAGTGGTTCCCCAGTTCGTGAGAAGATGTCCGTCCGATGATCCCTAACGGCGGCGGTGGCTGCATCACTGTCGTCCGGGAGCACGGCTGCCCCACCGAGAATTGGTTGGGGTCCCACGTTCTCACTCATCAGTTCAGGGAATAGTCGCAGCTCGGCGGGGTCGACGTGGGATGGGGCGGAGGTCAGCACGCCAGCCCGTGAAAGGGGCGTGTTGGAGATGGCAGCGCCGGAGGTCTCCGATTCAATGCTCTCCACTCCCTCCCCAGCCGAGACGGATCTGTAGGAATAGCAGGGCTGCTCGCTCTCAGGCGCAGTGAGGCCGTAGAGAGGCTGCAGGAAGGGCCGCTCCCCGGGTATGTTGGGGTCCGCGTAGAGGAGTGTGAACTCAGCAGAGTACCGTGGAATTGCTGGCATGGGAAAAGTGAATACTCAGCTGCTGGCGTGTGTGATACTGTCTTCTTGCAGCTGTTGGGTATAGCGGTTTGGGGATTTCTATCTCTCTGTGTTTATGTTGTTGGGTGCGCAGAGTTGGCTTCCGCTCTGTGAATTGCTTTGACCTCCAGAAGTACGAATGCCTGCCTGCTTACAGTGTGTGTGTGTGTGTGTGCTGTTGTATTTATACGTAGGAGGATATCGCGTATTTGCTTAAGTGGGGGGATCTTCCAAGCAAACAGATATATACGGGCGAGAGGATAACAAGTAAACCAGCGACAGCAGTGCAGGCTGCTCAATGGAGCAACAGCAACAGCTCTTACGATTGCGTGTGTATGAGTATTCCTTCCCAATAGCACAGTTACTATTGGACCGCCAATATATATGTCGCACGGGGAAATCCAAAAATTACCAGAGTAGCACAGTACTCTGTGTGTCCAATAGTGAGGGTGAGAGGCTTTTGTATATATTTATGTATATGCATACGATCATCCGCTTACACTGTATAAAACTGGTATATCCTTGTGAGGAAGGATTGTGCAACGGGTGACCTCCACTTCCTTGGAAAAACAAAACAAACACAAGAGACCGGGATGGAAGAGGGGTGATGAGGAGAACGTCGGAATGAGTAGCAGAGAGAAAAATATTAATCAAACTGTCATTCAGAAGATAGAATGGACAGAGTAATAGACTTCCCATATACATGTGGAGTCAGTCTGACGTGCTCTCTCCAAAGCACTGGCTTCTGTCCTTGGTTCTTTAACCTTCACTCATATAATGTTGAGCTCTAAATAGCATCATCAATTAGTCCATACTATTCAGTTTCTCTTTTATTTTGTGTTCTTGCGGGTATATACAAGCATATATTAATGACGTGCGCTGCCCTGGTATATGAATGAAATATACGTACGTATATTTATATGTGCATGCAATCAGGTCCGGCCACTCGCTTCCCCCTTCTCCCTCCTCTTCTCCCCTCATATGAGCAATGACATCTGACGTGCTGCCATCGGGAGCCTACATGAGAAGGGGAGAAATTGTCTTTCTCTGTGTGTGCTTCTGCATACACTCACACTCACACTGAGTGAGCTTGAGGTACTGAACAATGATATCTTTTTAAAAAATGCAACACCAACACACACGCCAAAAAAAAGAAGGGATTAAGCCAGTCGAGGGATGGCAGTGGACAGACTTGAGCCGAACACACAACAAAGTCTTTTCTACCTGCATTTATGTATACATACATATACATAGTTATTGTAATGCACACTACATATTTGTGAATGCATATGCATACGCAACTGATGCCTAAAGAACAGCGGAATAATCAACGAATTACAGAAAAAGATGCAAGCACGGAGTACAGAGACGAGGGACAGACAGAAAACAATACCCATACGCGCGCGCAAAAAAAAAAAAGAGA
>JAODGE020011392.1:0-11150 GCA_027574965.2 Ecitophya simulans
CCTAAAAAACGCAAACGGCAATTATCACATTTTTTACGTTCCACCCTAGCGTACGTCGACGGGCATGCTCGCCAGTTGCGAGTGCCGGCGGCATTTCGACGTGCATATGCTTAGCAACCGCGAAAGCTCCGAAGCTCGCGATGCGCAACCGAAATGCGTCGGGCCGCGTGCTCGCGCATAATTGCCGCACAAAAACGAGACTTCCACTTGCCCACGTCTTAGCCGAGAGGAAACGCGCAGCGGCCGCACAAAAAAATCTTATTATAACCGCATCAGGCCGGGTGCAATTATCGACGGCAACATGAACAGCTTGACTCGGACGCGTATATGCGAACACAACATTATGGAAGGCGCGCGAGAGAGGGATGAACGTTGAGACGGACGAAGACCGTTCGAGCGTTGTGTGGAAGGTGACCAAAGGTGAGGCGTGTTACCTGTCGACGTCAATTAACTAACGGAAGAGGACATCAAGACCTTTACGAAAACACCTTCTGCTCCCTGACGATGGTCAATTTCGATATTAAATGTCGGATTACAATCAACACTCGCCTTAACCCGGCTCGCCCGGCCCAGGGGAAAATTCCTCGTTCGTGTAGCCCAACACACAACGCGAGAAGCTCTCGCAGGTGTCGCCGCGGCGTGTGTGCTTTGAAGCATTTTCAACGGGTCGGCGCCCCGATGTTTATTGGAATAGGTGTTGTAGCCACCGGCCAGACCGGCAATTTGGAGAGAGAAAAACACATACCGACGGGATTAGTCTGTGGGTTTTGACAATCAGGCGACATGATATCGCCGGGCCCGACGAGCGCGCGTTATTAAATGTCGATTATTTAGACGAGCGCATTCATTTTCGACGTTCCTTCGTGTTTCTGAAGGACCGGGCACTCGCGGCGCCCGCTAATGGCGAGCGCAGAAGGAATTGAAAGCAGTCGGCGCGGGGTGGGGAGCAGAAATTGCCGTCGTAATCGTAATCGCCGCGCGCTCGACGAAAATGGCTCGTGGTGTGCGCATTATGCGCGCGCTCATATTTTACGTAACACGCACATGCCGACATGCGCAACATGCAAATTATCGTCGCCGTCGACGTGGCGCCCACCCCGACGCGGGAGGTTATGCGCCCTGCGCGCGATCTTCGATTAAACATATCGCGCGCCAACAAATTGGCGCAGCCGACCGCCGAACGGCAAATTCAAATCTTCTGCTACGTTTAATCTCGACACTCCCACACAATCCGCCACGCCGTCGAACGAGTTTACGGCTTCTGGGTTAAATTCCCCGCGCAAAAATGCGCACGAAGCGAGGCATTACAACTGCGCGACCGTTACGCGCGTCCTGCATTGTTACATCGCCCAGCAGTGGGTATGCAAAATAGGGCGCGACGTTTCTCTTCCCGACGCACCCTTTTCGGATTTTCCTCGCGTCGCGTCGCCGTGGGTAGTCAGAAAATTGCATGAATTCGATCGGCAATCTCGCGCACAATAAATATTTCCAGGTTCGAGCGACCACGTACGTAATTTGCTCTCTTCGGGAAATTACCGGAATATATTTATATGATAATGCGCTAATGTCCGCCGCGCTTAATTCGTGCAATCATGCGATGGCCGGTCGACGACTCGCAGAACGCTTATTTATGTCGCCTTCGAACGCGATGCGCCGATCCGAGCCACAAGCGAGATTTATCTACGCGAACTCGCCGTGCGAAAACGCTCGCGGATTTAATTTATTTCGTCGTTTGACCCACAAACAAAAATGTATACGCGACCGAAACCGATCCCCGTCGCTGGGTGAATCATGTCCCGCGGCGGGTCGACTCGCGTGCGTTTTTCCTAGGCGAATTCCGGCGGAAATTCCGCGAACTCGGATTTGTCGTGTTTTGCATATTGCGTTTTTGCGCGCGCGATGCGGTTGCGCCGACGCGCGGGCGAAATAATTCGAAAACAATGTAGCGTATAATTCAAATCGTTATCGCGGCGTCGACCGTAAATTCGGCGATGATTTAAAGCTAATGCATTCCGCGGGCGCGCGCGCGTTGCGCCCCCGTTCGTGCTGCGCACGACGTCGCCGGCGCGCCTTTCTTGCCGATGCAATATATTCGCGCGGAATGCGAAATTCACAATTTTACATTTCACCTCCGTCCGCCCCGGCGCTGAAAAACAAACGCGCGATTTATTGCGGCACGACGCGCCGGCGAAACGGCGTTCACCTAGCGCGCGGGCCGGCGAACGCCCGAAAACGTCGCGCGACGCGGCCGGCCGTGATTAATGTCGCGAATCATCCGAAGCGATCGCACGTTTTATTGCCCCGGGACGCGCACTCGACGGCGCGAATTTAGCATACAATCGGAGCCGTTCGCGAGCAATCGATTACGCGCGATAACTTTTCCCCCGTTGCGCAATATTTTATGCCGAGTGCATCAATGCGCCATCGCAGGCGCGTTCATTGTCCCGGCGTGCGCGCCGCGCGACATAAGTGCATCTGATATTATTATAAATATGCGCGTATGAAACGCTAAATACACGCTCGATTAACCACCGCAAACACGTGAATGCCGCGCGCCGTATCGGCGCCCAGCATCCCGAATATATCATCCGTGCACATCCGCGTATGCATAACCTTTGCGCGCGAAAAAAAGGGTGCATCAAAGCCTCCGGCGCGTCGTTGATTCCGTTTTCATTCCGCGCCGTTGATTTATGGCCGAAGAGATGCGCCCATGCCCCGACGTGCGGCCAACCCTTTCGCAGCGCCGAAATGCGAATATATATCTTCTTGGATTAGCCGGCTCGGACGCGACGCTGCGCGAAGAATTAAAGTCATTTTTATCCATCGGCTTTCGCGAGCGCCGAAGCGCGCTACCTGCGCGAAGGATTGAACGGGTTAAAGCGCTTTAATAAGGGGCGCCCCTCGCGAGCACCCGTTCGCGGATTGTCTGCCGCGCGCATCCCGAGTTGCAGGTATGCGGAAAACAAGCGTGTAGTTGATTTTTTACTACCCGACAACGAACGCGTCGCGACGGTTTTGTCCGAGGGTGAAAGGCGCAAAAACGTTGAAGAGCCCCACTCGGCGAATCTGCGGCGCGCAGGTAGCGTGTACGTACACGTGTTGCGCGGCGTTACACTTTTCACCGTTCGAGTGCTTCGCGCTGCTCGATTGCGCGCAACGACGCCGGACGGTAACAGGTTAATGTGCGCGAAACGTTTAAAACATTCGCGCGACCCTCTGGGGTTTTATTGGCCCTTATATCCTCATCCTCGCATATGGGCGATCGGCGACGGCGGAATGTGTGAATATGCGTCGTCGTCTTCCGGCTTGAGGCCAACTATCCTTTCGCGCGACGACGTCTCGCCCTCCAGGCGACCCTTTATGCGTTCATATCCGTTAGGTCGGGCCATATCGTCCTATATTGTCCTAGAAATGCAAGGCGTATTAGGTTTTACTGCCGCCGCTGTTTTTCGTCGCCGAAGAACTCCAGTCGAGTTCGCCACCTCTCTTTCTCTCTTTCTCTCTGTTGGCGGCGAATGTTCGAGAGCAAACTCGAGCGAAATTTTGATTTCGCGCGGTACCCACTTGTATTTACAGAGATGCGCCGTGCCCGGAGTATCCAACGAGTCGCCGCCGTCGTCGGAGTCGAGTCACGTCCGTCCGTGTCGCTCTTGAGTGATGCTCCTTGGTCCTTGGCTGCCGCACGTCGCAGATTGGGATTGTCGACGCTCGTCGTCGGGTTACGATTTCGTTTCACACGTCTTTATTATCAACACCTTAGCTCTCGGCGTCGCCGACGCTTCAGGAACGTTCCAGCCGAGAACGTCGAACGACGACGTCAGAGGTCGAGCGTGTGCGGAACGTGACGAGAATCCACGACGAACGTCGGTCTTCTTAATTTGCGGCCATCTATGCGCGAACCGGAGACGCATCAGAAGAAACAAGGCGACGGCGGCTCAGACAACTGTTGATTTCGACGGGCGAAGCTCATTATGTGCTCGACGACGAGGGCTTAAACGTCGCGCTGTAGATCCGCACCGCGACCTATCCCAAACGGGGCGCATTAGCTTAATGCGCGCGCGCCGCAGGAAGAAGAAGCAAATATTTGCCCCTCCGGCGTATGTTGCGAAATGCGCGAATATAAATTACACGCGAAAGGCGCAGGAGACGTTGGCGACGTCGCAGGCGAAACGTCGGCGGTTCGATTTTCGTGCGCGGCGCGCGTCGCGCTCAAATTGGAAACTAAATTTTACACAATTTTCGCATTTCGTCTCCGGCTGCAATATTCGCGCATATTCTTATCTTATATAAAAGGCGCAATGAAATAAAAATATTTCAAACGCACGCGCGTCGAGCGGCGGCGGCGAGAGAGGGTCGACGATATCGGCGCGGTTGGTTGGCTGGCTGGCATGCGAATGTCGCGAGATGAAATTGCAAAGAGTGGCAGCCGCCGCCGCCTCCGCGCCCGCCGCCGTCGGGATGATGTATTGGCAGGACGAAACGAGATAGAACGTTCGTTCGCTGCGTCGTCGCCGTCGCCTGCCTCGACGCCGGCGACGGCGAAATTGAATTTAAATTCATGAAAACTGGAAGTTGCCAAGTCGGCGCGACGACGCGCGCGCCTCGCGGAGTTCGCCGAATCCGCGCCTCGCGGAAACTACTGCATGCAGATTTCGCCCGAATTGGGTTACGATCGGACGACTTATTTCGAACGCGTGTCGGCAAATGGACCCGATCCTCACGCATTCCCTTTGATCCCGGCCGACTCTCGGTCGTCGCCGTCAATCGACTACGACTGCGCAGCGCCATTGTTTCGCTGCGATAAGAGGCCGACGAGTTCGCCGAATTGCATCCCGCATGACGGGCACGTAGCTCGCCCGCCCCCGACGGATCGAATCGAATTGCGTCGGAGGGCAAAGAGTGAGCGCACGTACGTGTGTAAATAGGCACGAGCGCGAGACGACGCGTTTCCGGCGCGACGTTCGCTCCTGCATCGACAATAACCGCTCACGTGCAAATGACAGACGACGGCGCGTTAGCAACAAACGCAAGAAAACGAAGAAAAGAAAAAAACGAAACACAAAAATAAAACAACTCGGCGCTTCGACATCTTTCGGCGCATTCCAGGTTTTCCGCTCCTAAAATATGTATGACCTAGGTGGCGTGTTTCTGCGCGGCTTTGGCGAAGGAGATGATATCGAACTTCCATTTTCGTGCGGGCTGCGCGACGTCGCCGACGCGAAACCGGGGGTGGGCGCGACGCAACACACATGACGGCGCGGCGAGAGTCAGGACGGTGGATGCGGATGCGGCGGCGGCGGCGGCGGCTCGTGCGATAGGATACAAAATGAAATTCCCCTCGTGCGCCTCGGCGATATTCTTCGGGGCCGCTCGCATTCATGCATGTGTATAACACGCGACGCGCGCGACGCGAAATTGGAGTCCTCCGGGGGTGGCCCGCGCCGTTCCGGCCGCCCTACAGACTAGCAGGCATTTTATCTCATCGAGGAAAAAAAACAAGTTGAAATGTTTCGCGTCCGAAAAACCAGGACAGAAGTTTCGACGAACGCAACGCGTCGTTTTTCGTCTTCCAGTAGCTCCATCTAACTATTACTTTCGCGGCGCGCAGGTCTGGAAAGCGTGCAGGAGACGGAAACAAATTTATAATAGTCTGGGCGCGGGATGAGCCTCGGAGAGTTTCAATTTTTCATCTATAACGCACGCCACGCATGACGTGCGCGCACAAAACATCTTCAACCCCGTCTCGTTTTCTCTCTCGCTCTCTCGCACTCGGCGCGTTTATCTGATGCCGAGAAAGTGGCTGTGAAGATTCAGAACCCGCAAACACACACTCCGAGACGTAGATACGCAGTACATCACGTTATGATTTATGCGACTTTTTCTTTTATCAGCTCAGAGCGTTTTCTTTATTCATTTCTCATCCAGGTTGCGTTCGTGAATAACGCATCGTCGAAAATTGTTTCGATGGCGCCGAGTGATTAATTAATTCGCGTTCTTTGTGCACGCAATGACACACATCAGAGATGGATTGGCGTGCTGGAAAATCGTCGCGCGAGATGCAATGGCCAGAGGGTTGGTAGATATTCCCATATTCCAGACTCTCGCCGAGGGCGTTTGGCGCCCCCCGTCGATAAACGTCGTCTGGGGGAGAGCGCGCATCGCGTAGGTGATCGAATGCGGGAGCCAATCGTCGATATACGGCGCCCAATTTTAGTAATAGGATGTCTGCCGCCGAAAACGACGTATTGTGCGCTGACCTCGTCTCGCCCACCCCCCACGCGCGCAGCGAGGGTCGCCATTCGAACGTGCATAATGCGACAGACCTTCGTCGTGGATATGCCGACCGGACGCGGACAACATGGCCACCACAAAATCACTACCCGAAAAAGTGCCGACGACGCGCAAATGACACTCTCGCCTAATTTGGCAGGCGCCTAAATTGCCAGCAACAAGTGTTTGCCGCCTCTTAAGTCCTCCGGAGGCGGCGTCGACGCCGGCGATGTAACATCGTGAGCGTCTAAGTGCGCGCAGCACCGAAACGGAGCAAAAAACAAAAAAAAAACGAGCGGGAACGAGGGAAACGCCAAGGGTGAAATAAATGAGTGCAAATTGTTCAATTTGCCAGATTAAGTCTTTCGAGGTTAAACAACTTTATTATTCCCAAACACAGCGCGAATTACGTACGCGACCACCGCATTTATCTACGAGAATTTAACTACGCAAGAAATCCTTCTCGAGAATTTAAGACCCTCTAAATGCAAACTTTTGCCGACGCGCATAAAACCCGAATTCGGCAGATACCGAAGAGCGTATAATATCGTACGGCGTCGCGAGCCGCCCCCGAAACGATATGGCCGCCCCCGATCGGAAGATGGATTGCCTCAACTATCGCGGCGCGGCCGCATAATAAAAATATCTACGCACCCGCACTCATCCCTTTCATCCCTTCGCGCTCGCATAAAATATAAAAATGATGCGCTCAGCTCCTCGGCGCTATCAACTCCGCATACATGCGGGGACGTAAAGTGGAATGATGTTTAGGTTTAGACCCTTCGAGGAAGCCGGCTTGCGTCGTGGGGGTGGCGGCGGAAAAAAAAGAAGAAGAAAACACACACGCACGGTCGCGCGCCGCAGGCATTTCTCAAATTTCACTCTTCGCCGAGCGACGTGATCAATGATCAATGATCAATAATCGGTGGCGCGCGAAATGTTAGCAATGAATATTAACTGGATGCGAAGCAATAGAAAGTTATATTTATCGGGAGGAAAGGCCACCTCGTGATCATCCCTCGCGCGCTTCCGCACGTTCACACGTCGCGGGCGGCGGCGTCTTGTATTACGCGAGATGATGAAAACGTAATCCTCTCCGGATTATTGTCGCGCGCACACGCATGGCGGCCTCCAGCGCGACGAAATGCCGCCGCCGCCGCCGTCGCCGAAGGAGACAACGGCAATATGAACTTTTCATAATAATATCGGGGGCGGCGAACGTTTACGACGCATTCACGCATTCGTCTATTAAAAACGCAAACACCCCACATCAAACGGCGCGACGCGTCGGCGCAAAACAAACAAAAAATTGAAATTTTTACGAGTGCGAATGAAGCTTATTGCATATTGCATGCGAGCGGCGGCAAAGATTATGCTCTCTAGAGATGCAAATCCCTTTTCCTCGGCGAGTTATTACCTCTCCTTATCGCTGCTTTATTATAATATGCAAATTTTCAATTTATCAAAATTGCCACTCGTCGTCCGCGCGCAAACAAACGAAAAAGGGTTGCGCCGACTCGTTTTTTTTTATTTTTCGACCGAAAGAAAAAGAATTTTTTAGTTTTGAATAAAAATTTCGCCGACTGCGCACGCGAAGACGAAACGCGGAGCGCCGAGTTTCGCCGCCGTCTCGTTTTTCATCGTCATGCTTTATTCATTTCTCGCAGCCAAAGGAAATGGATTTTCGCTCAAAAAGTACGCCACATTTCCGCAACATCCTCGATACATCCACGCGTCGGAATAATTTCGAACGTTTCGAACGCGCAGGTAGCCCCACCTACGGCGGCGGCGGGCGGCCGGAAGAGTGTCGTGCGACGCGGGAGGCGGCGAGAAAAAAAGCGTGGAAAACGTTTGCTCGCTATCGGCGGCGCTTGGTGTTTGGTTATGACAGGCGCTTAGTGTCATCCGCTGATATCTTCGCGCGCGTGCGTCGTCCGCCTGCTCGGGCGTAATCTCTGATACCGCGCGGCAGCTCGGCGAAGATCGCGGATAATAAATCACGACCGCTCTTTCTCTCCCTCTCTCTCTCTCTCTCTCTGGGCGAGCCGTCGCAACTTTCGGAAACCCGCCCACGCCGCCGGTCGTCATCCATCAACCCGCCCATCCGCGCGCTGGATCAATCGATAACGCGCCTAACCTCGCGTAACCTAGAAAACCGTTCGGAGAATCGCGCGCGCCAAACGGGAAGCAATCGAGTCGACAGACGGACGGAAGAGTCGCCGAGAGTCAATTGACTCGACGCCGCACCTTGTTAGCCACGCGCGAGCGGGCGCCCCGCCGCCGACGCCGCCACCGGCGACGTATTTATAACCGTCCAACTTTCTATCTCATCTATTCCGCCTAAGCGCGGGCTTTAACGCGATCACGTATCACCTAAATAAGAGCTGTCGGATCGGATCGCGAGCAAATAAGACGTCGACTTTGGCGCCCTCTGTAATTTGACATTGACGGCGAAATAAAATTCGCCGCCGCCGGCAGAAAAAGACAACAGCGCCGCGACACCTTGTACAGCGTCGGCGCGCCCATCGCACGAGACGTTCGGCAAACAAGCTTAAGTTATTCCGCATCATGATCTCGGCGTTTCGCGGCCGCGTAAAATTTACGGGTCCTCGTGTCGCCGCGTCGAAATAAATGGCAGATAGACGCCCGCCGGCGCCGCGAGGCGTCGCGTTATCAGCGCGGACGTCGTCGGGGGCGGGTTGGCGCGCGCCTGAGCGCGCGCGGATAAAACCGACGAATTGCGGATCGTCGCTCATGCGCGATGCGCGGGATACGCGCGCTCCTTACGCTGCGCCGTACGTCGCAAACGTTTTTGCTCGTCGTAAAAATATTGAGTGTCCTGCGCGCGCGCGCCCGGCTCCTGCACCATGCGCCAACTTAACTGGCAGTCGTCCCGACCGCGAAGCGGGCATATCATTAGGCGGAGGGCGCGCTGTTATTGTCGACGTCGCCGCGAGACGCAATAATAACGTCGAAAACTAACATAACAATAACATTCTGCGCGCTACACGCCCGAGGGTGGTTCGCGCGCAACGGAATAAAAATGCGAATCCGTTCGAACGCGCGACGTCGTCGGATTTTTCCGTCCGCGCGCACCGAAAAACATGGAAACAAGAACGAATAACAAACGGAGCAGTTCGTTTGGCTGACAAACGTAACGCGTCGCATATTTGTTGCTCGTCGTCCGCAAAGCCTCTCCATTAGCATGCGCCCCGACATGGCGCAGGAAAATAACTATCGCCGGCGGTTGCGCTTCATACATTCGCATTATTGGGTATCACGCATGCGAGCAAGAAAGGATTCTGAGGTCTGTGAGCCGCGTGACACGCGCACAACGGCGGGTTTTCGGCGGAGGGATGAAAGCCGAGCTCTGCGCGGGAAATAAGGTTGTTGCGCGTAATGGGGCGGCGATCCGGCGAGGTTGTCTTTTGACGATGCCAATAAACCTTTGTCGCTGCAAAAAACATCTTGGAAATATTCGACGCTGTTTTTTTTTATTTGCCGCACGCACGTCGACATAACCTCAATCGAGGAAGCGAAGGATCGCGAAGGGGTCGAAGATTGATCGAATGTGTCGTGATGAAGTTGCATGCGGGACACAATGGCAATAGTTTGCAGGCGAAATGCGACGCGTGCAAAATCCGCGAGTTGATTTTCCTCGCGCACGGCGAGAAGGAATCGTGGGGGCAGCAAGACGAGGGGATGCGTTTGCGTAGAAGCGCGAGGCGGCGCGGGCCGGAGACGGGCGCGGGATCAACCCTCCAGGACCCTTCGGCGCGAATCGAAAATGTATTTTTATACATTTTCGAGATGGATGTCTCGCGTGCGCGTGCACGTGACGCGTGTAAATCAATATCCGCGACGCGCTACAAATTGTCAACGCGCGAGCATCCAATTTCGGCGCGACCCGAACGAAATCATTTTCGAAATTCTCTAATCGCTCGCCGCTCTCGCATGTCAGCATGCAGTTCGAGTCGCGGCAATAAGTCGCAACGTGCGGCTTATCGCAATGGAAAAGCGGAAACGACGCGGCGAAAACACCCCGCCGAGAGGACGCTCGCATGCGACGGCGACGTTCGTCGCATTTTCGCGGCGTGCATAAATTAACGCGCGATGATTCTCGCGCTCGCGTTCCGGAAGCGCGCGCCAACGAGCAAATGAAAACAATTCGCCGCCGCCCCGGGCAACGAACTCATCCGTGCGCGCAATGATTGACAAGAAAATTAATCGATTACGAAATTATTGGTAAATAATGAACGCGCGGGCGCCTCCAATATGGCGGTCACTCGGAGGTGGCGTGCAGACGCTCGCGCACCAAACGTGGGCAGGGTATAATGCGAGATAATTGAAGCGTGCTTCACAACTTTTAAGAAAGCCACAAGCTACAGCGCGTTTTAAATATTCATCGCGTCGAAATTCGTAGAAAGCCATTTTCAACATTGGCGCCATCTATACTCCTGTTATTTCACTTTTTTTTAAATAAAATTTTCCAATAATTGTACGAGAGGCACACACAGATTTAAGTGCATTTCTACTATATGCTAAATTTCACCAGATAAGGCGCGTTCAAATTTTTTTTTCGAACTTTGTTTGGACAACTATTGCCATCTATGAACGAGTTGTCATTCTTTTTAAGCACAAATTTCGAAATACTTATGTTAGCGCCATCTATGGGCACGTTACTGAATTGTCTATAGAAACGCCGTCATTTAACCTGTATTCTAATTTGACGAGGATTGGTCAAAACTCCGTTTTTAGAAGTGGCGCCATCTATGACGTGTTATTGCACTGTATGTAATAATGCCCATTTATAAATAGCCAATAATTGTAGCGGAGCTTCTTGAAAGCCCGACTTCGTGCTATCTTTATCCTCATTTCGC
>JAODGE020011395.1:0-91141 GCA_027574965.2 Ecitophya simulans
TCACTGATGAATACATTCGCATCAACACTCGAAATATGGCTGGTATGCACGCCACCCTCTTCCCTTCCGACCAGGTCTTCGTCGCGCTCTCCAAGCAGCAAATTAGCCGCCTCGAGGAGCCGTCGCTGAAGTGCGTGACGTTCGTGTACGAGGAGCTGATCAAGATTATCGGTCTCTCTGCCGCAAAGGTGGAGCGTTTCCCGAAACTGAGGGATGCGATCATTCAAATCTGCGAGGCCATGCTGATCGAGTTCCGCTCTCCCACTTCGGCCCACGTGCGTACCATCATCACTGCGGAGCGCGGCTTTATCAACGTGAAGCATCCTATGATGGAGGAGCTGGCCCAGCGTGCTTTCCTCAACATGTATGGTGGCAACGCGGATGCAGCTGCTGCGGACGGGAAGAACAAACCCAACAGTGCCCCTTCCCCCGCCGCCCCTGCGGCCAACACGAAGGATGAGCCGCAGAAGGGCAAGGATAAGGATAAGGACAAGGACGGCAAGAAGTTTGAGAAGGAAAAGGACAAGGGCCTGATCGACTCTCTTGCTAACGGAGGTGATAAGGTCAACATGGGAGACGTGCCATCACGTATCATGCTTGGCACCACCATGTCTATGCACGAGCAGCACATGAACAACGCTATCCGTGAGATGGTGGAGGGGTACTTTGCCATTGTCAAGGGGAACGTTTCTGACCAGGTGCCGAAGGCCATTACGCTTCTCATGATCACACGCCTGCGCGAGGAAGTCTATGCGAGGCTGGTGCGTGAACTGTACGCCGAGAAGACTGCCGCAGCACTGCTGTCGGAGAGCCCCGGCGTGGCCGCGCAGCGCAAGGCCGCGAAGGAGATGCAGCAGGCACTCACGAAGGCTCAGAATGCCCTTAACAACGTTCGCGACTACACGCTGGCGTCCTAAGCTGGTGGGACGCTTCTCCCCGTTCTCCACGTGTGGCGTGAGTTGTGGAGGCCTCGCTCAACACCCACTCGTGGACTCGCCCACTTCCTTTGTTATTTTTGCTATATCGGACGGACGCAGGTGCAGTTCCAACTGTCTCCCCCCGCTCTCCTCTCCCACCTCACTCTATCATGTATTGGCAACAACTTAAATTGACAGTTATTGGGTGCATGGACCTTTCTATTACTGAGTGGAAGCGTGCGTATGGGAAGGGCGGGGAGCGGAGGGGGAGGAGGAAGTAGAGGAGGGATGGCGGCGCATTGGACGTTTTCTACCAGTGAGTACGTTCTGCTCCCCCTTTCCCTCCACTGCACTTTTCAGTTAACTTTCTAGACGTTGTTGTTGATTTGTGGGTAAAATGCAATAGCGAACCGAGATAGTATGCACTCACACCCATTTGTGAGCAAGTACTGATTCGCGGGTGCACGCGCGTGCTTGTTTTGCCTATACGTGTCTACAGGTGTTGGGTGTGTACATATATACATTTTCTTTTTACTGTCGAGGGGGTGTGAGTACCCGTAATAGCATGTACCCTGCGACAGCGAGTGGACCTTTTAACATTTCCATATATATATATATATATACTACTACTACTATTTTTTAGTTACTATTATATTCTGTATGAGAGCAGATGCCACGTACCCAATGGGAATATGCTGTTATGATGCAAAAGATAGTTGGGCTTCAATCTATTTCACTTGAGCGTGCTTCTTGGTGAAGGTATCGATGACACAACGGTGGAAATGACGTACGTACCTTCGCACTGCCGCGAACACATAAAGCGCTAGGCTGTGATAGAGTTCTCACGTTAAGTACCACTGAATGGAATGCCGTGCATATGAGTGCAGAGAGGGGGGCATCACAGGAGAGGTTCTGCCATCTTATTATCCTCATCAACGCTTTCAGTTATCCAGCGTTCGCGTCTGGCCCTTCTTTCATCACTTCTTCCACTTTTTTCCCCCATTCTGCGTCTGGTGCTCTAGGTTTTTCGCGCGTACACTTAGCCAAGAGGCAAGTGTGTCCACACCTTCGAACAAGCAGCAAGCGAAATAAGGATTACTCAATTATATCGTAGCGTCCGTCTATCTTTCTCTTTGTGCAGCATATACGCACACATACACAGACACAAAGTCATTTGTTATCGGAGCCTACAGTGGCAATATTGTTTCCTGAATACTTAAGTATATACATCTAAATAGAGCGCATCGCCTACATTTTTCTCCCTTCCATAGTCGGCCATCCGTTCCAAGGGCAGAGGGAGGACCGGCGAACGATGCGGCGCGGACAAGCCCACACTGGCGTGGCGGCACTACTGCTGATGTGTGTCGTACTCAGCAGCGGGTGCGTAGCGGCGAAGGAGCCGCTGCCGTCGTGTGTGGAGGACGGCCGTTTGTACAGGACTACGGCTGGTAACATGGTGCGCGGGGTCATCAGCAGTGTTGAGATGCAGTGTCCTGGGAGTGCTGCGACCCTGGTCGTCATGCAGGGCCCCAAGGCCCCGGCAGTGCTTTACACCTCTTCAAATTGGACATACCTGTTCGGAGCCAATACCATTGATAATGCTCCCTCACCCGATATCAGCTTTTCGGTTCGAGCAGTCTGTAACGACGTGGAGGTTTGCGATGCAACCATTCACTACGCTGTCGAGGCCCCTGAGGAGGTCACTCCGGTCCTCAACGACCCTCTCACGACTACATCGGCACCCGCGGCCCCAACGTACCCGCGCTGCTCCACCACCTCTGAGGTCCGGGTCTACGCCCCTGGCACTACACAGGTTGGCACCTTCCCACTGGACGTGCAGAAGGCGGAGTGCTACTACACCGCTACCCTCCAGGCACAGCCGTCCGTCGGCTCGGCGGCGGTGCTGGACCCGCGGTCGCCGATGCAGTACGTGTACACCTCCCAGTACAGCCTTGATGATTCGGAGGCAGAGACGGAGCTGCGATACGCGGTCGCCTGCAACGGCGTGACGGTATGCCAGGGTGCAGTGACGGTGTCGCTGAAAGAATCCGCGCCAGAGTGCCCCAACAGTCAGATCTTTTACACCGTGAAGCCGGGGGCACAGCTCAGCGACACGCTCCACACGGGTGCGAGCTGCGGCAGCAACAATCTACGCGCGAGAGTGCATATGTCCACCGACCCAAACACACTGTCCTTCCTGTGGGGTCTGTTCTTTGTGTACACTGCCCCAGAAGAGGAGACCAGCGTTGTCTCTACAATTCGGACGTACTGCGACGAGCAGCCCTTGTGCAATACGATCGTTATGATGACGGTGTCCAACAAGGTGACCAGCACAGAGCAGCCACCATCCACCGAGCCCCCAACCACCTCCCCGCCCCCACCCGCCATCCCTACCTGTGGGCGTGAGTTTGCATACACCATCTCTGTTGGGAAGGAGCTCCACGGTACCCTGCACGTTCCACTGGAAAACGAAGCCGAGTGCGCTATCGTAACGTACAATGGACCGAGAAACACCACCATGGGCGGGAGTCTGGAGATGAACATTGTTGGCGACTTCGTCTATAAATCCCCAGACTCAGAGGCAATTGAGCAGGTTGATGTCAATGTATACTGCGTCGCTGCGTTGGCCTGCCGCGCGCGTGTGGTCTTTACCTCCTACAACAACCTGAATCCCCCAGCCACCACCACAGAGGCCCCTGTCACCTCTCCACTCCCACAGGTGCCGCTGTGTGCCAATGTGTATTACTATCAGACCGCGCCTGGTGTCGCCAAGAGCGATTCGCTGGCTGGTGTTCCTGGCCAGGACCCGTGCACGCACGGCCGCTACTTCACCCTCACACACCCCCCACAGATTGGCCGCCTGGAGCTGATGCCCATCGGCGACTTCCTGTACGTGCCCACGGAGGAGGAGGGCAACTACGACTTCACCTTCTCGATGTACTGTCTGAACAAACTCACGTGCGTTGGCACTGCCTATGTGCTGGTGTCGAACCGGTGGACACTGCCTCCGTCCTCGTCTGCCCCTACGGCTACCCCGAGCCCAGGCTTTGTGGATCAGCCGCAGCTCAAGTGCAAGGGAACCTGCAACTCACAGGCGTGGCTGACCTTCCCGAAGCGTGCGATGTGGGACAACACCCCCAGGGCCGGCTACGCACGTAAGGACGGACACCCACTGGACGGCATGTCTGTTACCTGGTCGAATCGCTCTCTCGTGTTTGAGGTGTACACGCTCATCGGCAATCTCGGTGTCCGCTTCCCGACCTTTGAGCCCATCCAGAGCGAATCCAACTCCCTCATGCTGCCCACGGACTTCAATGGCAAGGTGGCGGCAGCCTCCCCCGGGTTTGACATGACCTGCCTTGCGAATCAGGGAACCACCGGCATGGGTGAGGATGTGTGGCTGTGGACGCACCTCGGCAACAACACGGGTAATGGGCACGTGGGCCCCCTGTACAACGCGGGAAGGTCTTGGTACCAGAAGTTTGGTGGCAAGCACGTGCAGTGCGACACCTTCACCAACCCATGCAGATACGCGCCCCTACTTAACCCGGCCAACTCGTCTACCCCGGGGGCGATTGGGCGGTGGAGCGTCGACATCGATGACTGCGACGCGACGTGGACGGGGGAGTTTGCGCTGGACTCTATCGAAAACCTTAAAAAAGCCAACGGCGAGCCCGTCTTCTCCTTCATCGCTGACAAGCAGCTGCAAGGCTCGCTCATCACAGAGGCGGTGCGGCCGCGCTCGTGGATCAATCCCGCTGGCGGCTTCGAGACCAGGCACGACACACACGACGTCATCATCACCATGGCACAATTTGTTTCTACGAACGTCAGCCACCGCCTGGAGGAGCCCTTCTCTGTGGACGCCGAGCTCTTCACTTACCGGGTCAACGAAACTGGTGACCTGGCCTTTGGCGTCAACATGCTGCTGTACCCGTACGTGGTCACCACCTCACGTGATGAGAAGCACCCGACCGCCACTGGCTTCATGTGGCTTGAGCAGAACTGGGAGGCCCCGGACATGATGCAGTGCCCGACCTGCACCGGTGTTCAGTCGTTCTGCACGGAGAGTTCCACCGGCGCAGACTCCACCCAATATAAAGGCGAGTTTCCCGAGGGCAACTGTCCCGCTGGCGTCGGGCGTGTACACCTGAAGAAGGGGCCTGCAACTGTGGAGGGCCAGTGCCCTCCACATGATACCGTCATTTATCACCAGCCCGGCTTCTCCCCCACCAGCAACTGTGAGACGACGTTTCAGAACCTGACGATCCGCGGCAGCGTCCCAGGCAGCGCCAGTCTCAGCGAGGCCCAGGCGCGGCGGTTCTACTTCCAAGGCACCGTTGCGGTGGAGGTACTCATGTCGGATGGCTTCCGTGCGACGGTTACTCTGCAGTTCATCCTCTACGTGTCGCGCCTGGCACAGGACTCCAAGGTGGTACTCGGCGGTCTGGTGGGCTGCCGCAGTGGCAGCTACTGGCCAGTGCTAGATCCACTCGGCCGCTCTCTTCCCGACGCCCCCTTCGAGCTCAGCACAACCGTGCCAGCGGCGCTGTGCGTCGACGACAGCAGTACGACGTACGGACCACAGGACTGGGCCCTGCTCACTTTGTCGCTCCCGAATATTCGCAAGTCACGGGTGAATGTGCAGAGCGTGTACGTGCAGAGCGCCGGCAAGGACGACACTGTGTATCTCTACTACAAGGACCCGTCCACTGGCGAAGCCGCCGTGCCGCCGCGCGCTCTGGGGCAGTGGTGGCAGCACACGCAGCCCTTCCTCGCCTATAGAGATCTCTCCAGTCGCATCGTTAACCGCAGCCTCACCAATGCCGTGGGGAAGCCGTTAGAGGACCTGACGGATGTTGTGTACGCGTTCACTTTTGTCCCCGGTGCGTTTGGCTCGTTGTTGGCGGTCGAGGTGGTGGTGGAGACCGTGATCACCTCCGAGGCTGGTGTAGCGAGCATCAACGTGTTCCGCCGCCCTTTTGACATAGCACCCTTTCTCACCGCGCTGAGCAGGGCCGGCCCACCACCCGCGCGTCGCCACACGCGCAGCACGGACCCCACACGGGGCGACCTCTACGCTATCGGCGTCATCGCCGGTGTCAGCGCGGCGCTCATCGCGACCGCCGTCTTCTTCATGTTCGCTGACAACAGCCGACCACTGCCCAAGTGGGTGCCGAGGGGCAAGCTCATCAAGAAGACGGTCCTCTCCATGCTCCCCGCCGGTATGAGGCGCAAGAAGAAGGCAAAGAAGGTGAAGCACAGGGACATGTACGACGCGATGAACTCTGGGAAGTACTAAAACAGCTCCCCCCCGTTTGTAGCAGTGCACTCGGCATGCTATTGTAACGCTCTGCTGCTTTTTGTTTTCCTTTTAGCGATATCATCGCTGCTTCCGTATGAACAGGAAGAGGAGAAGGCAAGGAGCGCGAGGGACGAGTAAAAGAGAGGGAGGCGTGTAAAGAGAAGAGGATTATTTTTATTAAAAGAATAGAGAGAGAAGGCAGGAGACAGTCAACAGTGTGTGTGTGTGTGTGTTTGTTTTCTGCACATAAACAAGTGGGCGCAATAAGTGCAAAACCGCTGAAGACGAAGAATTAGTTGGCCCCCATAAACGATTTTCTCTTTTTTATTATTTTGCCCTCACATTATTCTCTCCTCTTCCTTATCAGCACCGCTTGCGCATCTGTTAGCTCACATACACAGATGCACACGCGCAACATGTAATTAAATCATTTATTCGTGATTTATATATATATACACCAGATGCGATGGACATCAAAGGGCCGCGGCTGGGTGAGTTCGCCATCCTCTCTTCCCCTCTCTGTCTCTCTCTTTTCGTTCTTAGTTTCTTTTCTGAGCTATAGGCCGAATGGAGGAAGGGGGGGGGGGGCTGTGAACCTCTTAACGTGCTACTGGGTCGACTGGGTTATGGAGTAGGAGCGATGTGTGTGTATGTGTATGCGTGCGGGGACTTGAGATGCAACGTCTGTGGTTAGATGCTTGGAGGGGCTATAGGAAAAGAAAGAATAACAACAAGCGAAGGATAAGAGAGGTAAACGAGAATACGCATGTACGCAGGTATTGATCGGCCGCACTGGCCTGTTGTCATTTCCCCCTTTTTCTATTGCGTGACGATTCAAGTGAGCAGAAAGAAGGCCTAAAACAACAACAGCAACAGCATGTGAGCCAGCCGATTAGTTACTTCGCCTTGTGGGATAGTTTCGGAGATCGCAACTATACATAATGTTCCTGTCATCATGGGCATTGACAGATTTAGGCCGGTGAGCCTGTTGCATTCGCACTCTCTCTTTTCCCTTTTCCCCCTTTTCACTCAATAGCTACCCTCCGTCGGCGGCGACACAGCACACACACACAATAAATAATAAATAGCCATTCTTGTAGACGCCGACATGAGTGTGTGTGTACGTGCCCTGGCAGGGCTGCGCTACTGCTTGCAGAACAGCAATTCACTCTGCCACGCTGTCGTCCCACGTCGAGCGCCTATGCAGCACGGCTACCAGCACGCCATCGCGCGCGCCTGCACACGAGCAGCCCTTTCCACGACGGCAGCCGCCGTTGTGGCAGCCTCGTCTTCATCGGCTGTTCTCTGCGGGCGGAGACTGGGCTCCTCGGTGACGCGCGCTAAGAGGGCGGCAGGGAAGGGCCGGGAAAGAAAGACCATCACGACGAGTGCGTCCGCGACACCCAGACGGACAGGGCAGCCAACCTCTATGGAGCTGGCGCCACCGCAGCTTAACAAGGGTGCGAACCCGCTTCACGCGGAAGAGAAGGATGCGGATGCTGAGGACGACAATGACGCTGATGCTGCTGCTGACGAACTCGAGGGCACGTCCTACACGCATGACAATGACATGGGTGAATACAGAGAGGAGGAAAACACTGAGGGTGCCCCTGGCGCTGGCGAGCTTTACGATGGCGGCACACGAACCACAGCGCAGCGTCAGCGCGGAGAGGACGTTGAGTCAGAGGAGGCAGCACCCATCACGCCAGAGAGCAGACGGCTTGTTGACCTGCACCCGGACTTGGCCACTGAGTACACTGCGGCAGGCGATGCCAATGACACTCCTGTGGGTGAGATCATGGCGGAATCCGCCTCGGTCGTGAGCTGGGCGTGCCTTCGCTGCCACACGTCGTGGAAGTGTGGTGTATTTGTTCGGTGCATCCTCAAGACTGGATGCCCCCAGTGCACCGCCTCTGCAAGCCCGAGCGCCGCCACCGTGCGACCCGAGCTGATGCAGCTCTGGGACTCTCAGCAGAACGACCCATTCGACACACTGGACGAGATCCCGGCGGATAGTCGTAAAATGGCCCTGTGGCGCTGTACCGCGTGCGGGCGCAGCCACCGCGCACGCGTGAAGGATAAGGTGGCGGAGAAGGTGCCATGCCCCTCTTGCGCACTCGCACGCATGCAATCTGCAGAAGTGCTCGCGCAGGAGGATGGGGCACTGACGCAGGAGTGGCACCCCATCCGCAACGGCGACCTGTCGCTAAGTCAGGTTCATCCCAGCGATTACAAGACGAAGCTGTGGTGGCTCTGCTCCGCGTGCGGGCATGAGTGGGAGGCCACGTTGGTGGCACGGCTCTCTTCAAGTCGTCGTGCCCGCGGCAAGGCGTGCCCGGTCTGTAAAGGACTGGGCGTGGGCAGCGCACAGACAACTCAGTGATTTGGCGTTACTGGAGCTCTGGCTTCTGGGCATGTCTTGTTGTACTCTTGAGAGGATAGCCTGCTGGTTTTTTTGGTGGCTCACATGCCGTTTGCACGCCAATACTGATGTTCATGGAGCGAGACTGAGCCGAGACCATTTCTGCTCACGGAGTAATGGAGGACGAAGAGAGCACATACGCACTCGCAAAGAACAACAACAGAAAAAAAGCGATCTGCCCAATCAAATCAGACCAGATAGTTTTCCACATCTGTATGACACTCATTAGCGATGGTAAATGCTGTGCCCGATATGGCACCTGTATGAACCACAGTGGGCAGCGCCGATTGCTGCAGAGCCCCCCTTAGGAAGTACCATCTGACTGTTCCTCTACTTTCAAACCTTCCCCCTGCTCTACCTGCACCCCCCAAAAAAAAACGATCTCCTGGTGCCCACTATTGAGTTCCCTCCACAGACACAAGCAGGTAAAAACCATCATAGCCGTTGCGAGCGCACCCTCCTCCACCTACGCGCACACACACAAGCACACGCGTGCAGGATGGAAATGCGTGCTGCGAGCGCTCTCACCTCCTCCACGTCGGCTCGGGGAGAAGCCAACCCGTATAGACTTTCCATGCACCGGCTGCTGGAGTACGTGGGCCTCGAAAATTACGGGAGCGATACCGCCCGAATGCCCGAGCGGAGCTTAGAGGAGACCGCTCTGATCGAGGCACACCTGGCGGAGGTCACGGAGGCTGAACGGCGGCACGCTGAACGCCAAACACGTGTGCACCCAAAGAAGGTAATGCCCAACGGCGTGATGGATGCCATCCACGGCTGCGGCCGGGACGCGTCCTCGCGGGGACCTCCCACCATTTTCCTGAGCTTTGAGGAGTCGCTCGAGTGGAGGGCGTTTCTTGCGGGCACACCGAACAGTCAGCGCCACGCCGCTACCGTGCGCCGCCGCCTCTCACTCACGCTCTGGAAAGCGCACTCGCGCAGGCTCTGTCTGCTCTGTTGGTTCCCGCATGGCATGTGCATCTGCGACCAGCTCGAGGCACACAGGGAGTCGCTTCCACAGGCCGTGCTCGACTCTGGGCTGCACGTTACGATGCTGCTCCACGCTGAGGAGGTGCTGCGAAGCACCAACTCTGGCCACATCGCCGCATACGTACTCGGTGCACCAGTCCGTGTGTGGGGGCTCCCCGAGGATGATGTCTTTCTACAGAACCTTCCACCCACCGCCGTCCTTACCACCGGCACGGATGACGGTCGCGGTACTGTACACAACGTCTCGCTGTATCCAGAGAAGGGCTCCCCCACAGTGGCGGACTTTGTTGCGCACACCATTGCTGCCCCAGCCTCCTCTTCCACCCTCTCTTCCTCTCCGACACAGACAACTAGCAGCAGTGGTCCTGTGAAGATGCACCTGCTACTTTCGGACAGCACGTGGGGGCAGGCGCTATCACTGAACCGCCATATTAACCGCACGGTGCCACGCGTGTCGCTGCTCATCGAGGAGGATTACGAATCTCTATTCGGAGCCCTGCGGAAACGCACGCGTGAGTCAGGGGTCAGCACACTGGAGGCAACCAGCATGGCCCTACGGCAGTGCGTGACGGCAATGGGCCACGCAGCGGAGGCGGCGCAGACGGATGCGGTCCTTCGCGATGCCATGAGATCCTTCGTGGACCTCAAGTGCCTGCTCAAGTACACTGACGCACAGTTCGACACTGACGCTGTGAGCACAAGTACAGTCACAGAGAAGAGGGATGCGGTGCGCCGCGAGGAGGCGATGCAGCGACTGGCGCAGCTGGAGGTCAAGGTGTCGTGCGACCCTAGCGCTCGCAAGTATCTACTACCTCCAGTGACTAACTACTGTTACTGCTGCGATGCCGTCGTTGGATGGCATCGGATGCCTGAACACGTCCTGGGCAAGTCGCACCGTGCCGCCGTAGAGCGCAACCCGACCTGCAAGCCCTCTGCCGCTGCAAGAGAGGTGTACGTCCCTAATTTTTCAAGACAGCCACGCATCATTTCCGCAGAGGCTAAGCAGCATCGACTCTTGTGGCGCCAAGGGGCGGACGTTTCGTCGCCTGCTTCCTTCACAGATAAAGAGAACGAGTAAATTAATGATGTACCACGCTGGTGCACACACATACTTACGCACGACTCCACTGTTTCACTGGCACACGGTGCTTTATTTTTCTCCCCTATTCGCACTGGTTGCAGCCTGCATGTTCGTATGTGCCTACTAGCACACACGAGAATAATACGCACGCACACACACACACACACACATACACATACACACAGCAGCTAAACAAGTTGGCACTGGGGCCTACTGTGTTGTCATGGCTGCAACAAGACGAACAAATTAGTGGAAAAGAATGAAAGAAGGGAAATGTGCTGTACCGTCTTTGTGCTTGTTGTCTTTTTCCACTCTGAGTGCCTCTCAATCTCCTTCCTCCTCTTCTCCTCTTCCCCCATCATCTACCATTGTATCGCCCAGATTTCCCAGGTAGTACACGGTACACACATACAGTTTACTCACCGTCACCAGTCAGCACACGTAAAAACACACACAAGTAAAGAGAGTACGAAAGACCATCACCATCACCACAAGACAACGACAGAAAACTAATAGGAGGAGACACAAAAAGTAACTAAAAAAAGTAGTGCGTACGATATCCTCCCCAATCGCTTGCTGAGCCATGGAGGAGAAGTATGATGCTATTGTGTGTGGTACTGGCCTGATCGAGTGCGTGCTCTCTGGCCTCCTCTCTACACATGGCTACAAGGTGCTGCATGTGGATCGCAACCCCTACTACGGTGGCGAATCCGCCTCGCTGAACCTTGCCCAGCTCTTCGAGAAGTTTGGTCGCGGCGCACCCCCGGCGTCACTTGGTGCCAGCCATCATTATAACATTGATCTGATCCCCAAGGTGCTCATGTGCGCCGGCGAGCTAACGAAGATCTTGCGGGCGACGGTGGTGGAGCGCTATCAGATGGAGTTCATGCTGATCGACAGCTCCTTTGTGCTGAAGGACGGTAAGGTGGCCAAGGTCCCTGCCTCTGATACGGAAGCGCTCTCTTCCTCCCTGATGGGCTTCTTCGAGAAGCGCCGCGCTGCGAAGCTGTTTACGTACATGTCTGCCTATGATCCCGCCAACCCAAAGACAACCAAAGGCCACAATCTCAAGACCATGACCATGCAGCAGCTGTACAACGAGTTCGGTATCGGCAAGGACACCATCACCTTTGTTGGACACGCTGTGGCACTCCAGACGAACGATGACTATCTACAGCAGCCTGCCTACGAGACGGTGATGCGGTGCAAGTTGTACGAGAAGTCGTTCGGCATGTTCGGCCGCTCCCCCTACGTATACCCACTCTACGGCAGCGGGGAGCTGCCCCAGGCCTTCAGCCGCCTCTGTGCCGTGTATGGCGGCACGTACATGCTGCAGACCCCAGTCGACAAGGTTAACTTCGACGACAGTGGTGCCTTTGAGTCCATTGAAAGTGACGGAAAGAAAGCCTACGCGAAGGTGGTGGTGGGCGACCCCTCTTACTTTGGCGACCGTGTCAAGCAGTGCGGGAAGATTATTCGCTGCATCGCCATCATGGACCACCCCATCCCAGGCATCGGCTCGGGCACAGGCTCGTGCCAGATCATCATTCCACAAAGTGAGGTGGGCCGCAAGAATGACATGTACATTCTTCAGCTCTCCGCGGAAAACAAGGTGTGCCCCGAGGGCAAGTACATCGTCATCATCGGCACGGTGGTCGAGAACCCGGCAGACCCGCAGAAGGACATCATGCCAGGCCTGAGGCTTATTGGCCCCACCCTGCAGACCTTCGTGTCCATGTCTGACCTCTACACCCCAATGGAGGACGGGAGCGCCAGCAAGTGCTACATCAGCAAAAGCTACGACGCCGCCACCCACTTTGAGAGCGCCGCTGCCAACATCTTAGATCTCTTTGAGCGCATCCACGGCAAGCCCTACAACTTTGAGGCAATGAAGCCACCAGGGGGGAACTAGCGGAGGCGTGCGATGCTGAAGTACGCGGAGGGGGTGATCCAATTCTTTTTATAAAATATTTTCATTTGTGTGTCTTTCCTTATTCCTTGTTGGTTGGATTCCATTGTCTTCCTACGTGGAGTGCAGAAGAGCCTGGTGGCTTCGGACGGAATGCAATTCCTCACTCACTTCACTACACATCACCTCAGCCGAATCACACAATCTATTTTGTTCGTTTGTGCTCGTCGCTGCGTGCTTCCGAGAGTCGCTGGTGGATGGTGTAGTGGCTGTTCCTCGCTTGCGAGGCAGGAAGGGGCCCAATGGGCATGTGCAACGACAGCATCCTTGTTGGCTGGAAATATGCGACCACACTGTGTGCGTGTGTGTATGAGTGTATGCGTTTGGAATGACGCAAGGGATAAATGAGTGCGTCTGTTATCGTCTGTAATGAAGCTATGTAAAGTGTCTGTGTGCTTGCTCCGGTTGCTTCGGAAGGAGAAGCGCCACCCTTAGCACACGTCCCCCCATCCCACTCTTTCCCGAGATAGAGTTTGAAGGAAACCAGCAAACAAAGGAAAGACGCAGCCAAGCGATGGGATGACGATGGCAACCAGAAAAAAAAATGTGCCAGACGACTAAAGTAGTTATACTACTCGGGTTGATTTCCGACAAATACGCAGACTTCGTCAGCGTGCCTACTCTAGCGATGACCTCTCATTTGTCCCCCCCCCCTCCCATCCGTCACTAACTGTCACTATACCAGTGAGTGAGTGCTCGTCAGCCAGCTACCTGGCTGCGCCCCATCCGCTTCCTTTTGTCCCCTCCCCTCCCCCCCCCCCGATAGGCATTCACTACTCTCCCTTCCTTCACTCTTCGTTTCTTTTGTCTCCTGCTGTTTTCGGAAGCCACATAAGCAATTCAAAGGAAAAGAAGAAATAGCCTTTTCATTTCGACGTGCTTGTGTATGTGTGTGCTTGTGTTCTTTTCTCCTTCCCCCTTCTCATTTACTTGATCTATAATTCTGTTACGTAGTGCTTTGGGTACGGCGCTGCAACATCTCTTCAAAGTGGATTATTGTAAGAGGTGTACCTATTCACTTAGCTGTCATATTTGTTTATATATAAGATAGGTTCAATCAGCCTTTTTTGCTGCTCGCTGTTTGTCTCCCCTCATTCACATCTGTGTGTATTTGTGAGGAAGCTCCCGGGTGCATTATCGCCTCGTAGGTGTAGTTTTCAACGCACACCACTGCGATAGCTGAGCGCGTTGTACAATCTAAAGCGCAGTATCAAGAAGCGAGCGACTGGAGAGTGGGACACTTGTTTAGGTGGTATATTGTAAGTTCCAGCCGGGAGTGTCTCTCTTTCCTCTTCGCCTCTGTCCGTCTAGCTATTCTCAGGGAAGTGGACTGTGCTTGCTTTCTCTCTCTCTCTGTGCGCTGTTTGTCGTTATTTTTGTCATTTCACCGGTTCTTCTTCTCTCCCGCTTCTTCTAGGAACGGTGAAAGACTCCCCCGAGGAGTAGTTCCTAGGCTGCTGCAGTGCTGCTTGTTTTCTATATCCACGGCTTGTAGAGGAACTGTATACATATTCATAAAAGGCTGTTTTTTCCCCCGCCTTTTTAGCAACTGAAGCAAAGATTGGGAATCTGATTGTACAAAAAGCCCTCACTCGCGTTCTATCGCACTACTGCTCATTTCTAGGTGCGTGTAGTTGTTGCGGACTGACGTAACTAGTAATTTCCCTCTGTTCTATATTTATACAAAACATATAGGGGTGTTGGCAAAGAGGGCCGGGCAGCTGCTTTCTTTCCTTTTGTGTTATATACATAGAGAGAGAGAGCATTTCATCTATTATTTATTCCTCGTGCCTGTTGTGCAAGTGCGCGTGTGTTTCTGTGTGTGTGTGTGCTAGTTTCTGTTTAGTTTACGCCCTATTCCCGATCTTTAGTCCGACTATTATTTTTTGTTATTATTTGTGCTGTTTATTAGGCTTTGTCATTATTATTCTACTCTTTCGTTTTCTTTTCCCTTTCTTTGGGTTCTCCTTTCCTCCGACACCTTTTGTTCTCCTTTTTGGTGGCCGCGGAAATTGCTAACATACACACATACACACACACGCACATACCTACACGCTGAACAAGCGTCTATATTATCGGCAATCATGATGACGAGCATCTCCAAGACGCAATCTAACCTATCGCTGTCATCGCTCTCGTCGCTGTCTTCCAGCATGCCCACCACATTGCAATTCACTCGGCACATCGGTCACTACTGGTTCCACGACGACGACGATGTCATTGGAGCTGGTGCATATGGCGCCGTCTATCGTGCCTATGACGATCGCAAATGTCCAGCGCTGCTGGCCAGGACTGGGCCGGTGTGCCGGGCCGCACTGGAGGCCGCGGCGGTGGCGCTAAAAAAGATGCCCATGTCTAATGACGAAGAGGGTATTTCGACAGCGGCGCTGCGGGAGATCATGACCTACAAGGAGGTGGCGCACCGTCTTCGCGCGGATCAGCGCAGAGACGGGGTGGCCTACAAGGGCGGCTACGCGACGTACCGCCGGCCAAGCCGAGGCACCCTGCCATCAGCGGTGCCCCTATCCACGACCTGCACTCAGATTCTCTTCCGCAGCCGCGACTCCGGCAGCGAGGAGGACGCAGAGTGGTCACTTCCCCAAGTGGGCAACACAAGCAAGTTGAGTAGATGCAAGCAGGACTGCTCGCACCAAGACAACAGGCTCCTCGTTTCTAGGAAAGCAGCTGGCGTGGATGCGCTGGTGTCTGCGGGCTGGCATCACGTGCTGCAAATGCATGAAAGTATTGTGGATCCGAACGACGGCGCCGTGTACTTCGCGGTGGAGCTGTGCAACCGAGGTGACCTTTGGCATTACCTCCGTGCGCTCCCCGGACGCTGTCTGACCGACCCATCTTTGTACAAGCGGTGGATGCGGGAGATGGTACAAGGTATCGCCTTTCTTCACTCTCGTAGCATCTCACACAGAGACCTCAAGCCACAGAACGTGCTACTGCTCACCTCTACCACGGGGCATACTTCGTCAGTGGATGTTGAGTGCTCGGACCCCAACTCCTATTCGGTCAAGGTCGGTGACTTTGGCCTTGTGCGCCTGGAAGGCATCCCAGTTAGGAAGTACGTGCACGAGGCCGTGACACTGTGGTACCGCAGCCCGGATGTTATTCTTGGCAACACTAACATCGGCTGCACCGCCGATGCGTGGTCGACGGCGTGCGTGATGGTGGAGGTGGCCATTGGGCGAGCCCTTCTTCGCAGCTCCACCGAAGCCAAGCAGCTGCGCCGTATCTTCACGCTTCTCTGCGGCCCTGCAGTCGCATACTTCCCCAGCGTCACCTCCTTTCCCCACAGCGCCACGTACGAGACTCTCCTCACCGATATGGCACACGCAGAGGAGGTCGCCTGCGTCGACCCCGACTTCGCCGCCGCCTGCCAACACGAGCTGGGGCTCATGCAGGCGCAGCGGGACCACTGGCCCGCACGCCACGCCCCACTCGCCATGCAGCGACACATCGCCGCAATTCGGGCACGCCTTCGTGCATTACTCACATCGCATGGGACTGCCTTCAGCATGCTGGGCGAGGATGGCCTTGACCTACTGGCGAGACTCCTCATGCTGGACCCCACGCGACGCCTGACCGTCACGGAAGCACTGAGCCACCCATTCCTCTACGTGCCCGGCAATACCGACGCCGCCGGCGCAGTCGCGGTCGAGGATATCGCCAAGGCGGAGGAGACGGGGGGAAGCCCGCTGCTGTCGCTGATACCCAACGTCAGTGCGCTGTGCGGGAGTAGTGGCACCTGCGAGGAGAATATACCGAGCACCCCGATGGCGATGCCGACGGATGCTGAAGGCGGCGTGGGCGATCATGGCGGCGGCACCTCCAGTGCTGTGATTGTGAATCTCGAAAAGCACAGCGCTACTGCTGCCAGTGGATTGTGGCGACAGCCTGTCGTTGCGAACACGTGCGCGGCGCAGGTGAATGACAGCGTAATGCCGGTACGGGCGCCTCGATCACCCAGGCATTCCCAGTTCCCCCCTAACCCGCGTGGCAGCGAGAGGTGTCTTGGCCCCATTGCATCTTCGCACGACAACAATTGTACTATCAGTACTAACACAAGTGGAGACTTTGTGTCAGCGTTCACGACCTCTACTACCGCCGCGAGTCACAACAGCAGCGACATGATGAGAACACTCGTGGAGAAAGAGCTTAGCCGACTTACCGCGACAACGAAGGCTTCCTCGCTGTACCATCACACAGCAGTGAAGAAAGCGGACATGCACGACGAGGAAGAACAGCAGGGTGAGAGCACTTCCGCACCCGGCGAGAGCGTGTCCACTCCGGCGGAGCAGTCGGGTGATGTTCAGTGCAGTGACCTCTATATATAGTGTTTTTTTTGCTTGACGTAACCGCGGCATTGCCCCCTCCGCTCCTTTGTGTAGAGGAGTCCACCTTCATAAGTGCAATCTTCACGAAACAAGAAGAACAAAAACAACAACAACAACCATATACCCTATTAGCAAAATAACGATGCAAGCGTACTGTAGACCCTCTTGAGGCAACTTCAATATACCCTAATCCCTTCAGCTATTAATCCGAGCATCTAATTTGTGTGTGTGTGTGTAGATATTCTCTTTTTTTTATCTGTCCTTGTTGTCAGCTATGCACTTGTTTCTTTTTCATTTCTTTTATTATTATTATTATTTTCAATTATTCCTGGGAATGCGCTATGTACATATGTGTGTATGCATTCTCCCTCTGCGTCCTCTTGCTCCTCCCCCTCCTCACTCTTCCTTTGTCCTTGCTGATTGATATTATTAGCATCTTTCTCAGCAACAGTGTCTCCACGTATCCCTCACACCACTACCACCTACGCGGCTCCCATTCCCACACAAATACAGATTAATGTATAAAGCAGAAGAAAAGAGAACTGAGAATACTCTCTGGACACAAACTTATGTGCTTGAGCTCACTGGCGTTTCGGTGGGTCTGTCTGCGTGTGTATGTGTGTGTGCTGATGCTCCACTGATAATGATAATAAAAATTAAGCGGGACTGGGGAGTTGCCTGATTGTTGAGATGATGATGAGGCTCAGACTCGAATGGGAATCGTCACACTCGGTGAAACACGCAGTTCACAGTAACGTTAGCACGTCGCACATTTCTCCGATCAACTATATGAATACACACTATGCTTCAATTTGTTTAATTACTTTCCTGCGTTATGCTTTTCTTTTTTCGTTCTTCCATATTCACCACTTATGTATTGAACTCTCTCTCTTTCGATGCATTAGTCGCTCTGAGAGACAGTGTGGCGTCTCTCTCGCTCTCTCAGAGGGCATAGATACAAAGTAAACAAAAATTATTTATAAGAAATACAGTGTACGCATATATAGGACACGATTACTTTGATCAAAAAAAACAAATATCTGTGAGAAGACGCATAGTTTTAGTATATCCCTCCCCCCTCTTCCTATCCTCTCCTCTCCCTCTCACTTTTTCGTACAAACAATCGCACTGACTGCGTGTGTGTGTGTGTGGCCTCACCCACTCTTTTTTTCTCTTTGTATCTTCTCCTCTTGCTGCTTTTTTTTTTTCCCGTTCTCACTTACTTGGAGGAAATGGGAACGATAGCAGACATAGAGATATCTGAAGGAAAGCAGCAGCCACAACAACAACAATTGACACGTGAAAAAAAATTAATATAATTGTGAAAGCAACGAAATAAAAGAGAGAATAAGACCACAGAATCGATAAGTGCTTATATGCTAACAAAAACGTATCATTCTCACGCGCGAGCAGCTTTTTTGATTCACTTAGTAGCACTGTGTACTATTTTGTTGTTCATGAAGTCTTGGACAGATTACTTTAAATGCTACTTGCAAGCTTCAAGCTTCTGTGTTTAGAGCCGTTTCTCTGTGAATGCAACTTCATTGATCACTATGTATATATATATATATATCTATATATATATGCAATATTTGTAAATTTGTTTCCCTGCACCGTGAAACGTTTTTAGGCCCTTATATGGGTTTTGTTATTTTATTGAGTGCACGTGCAGTATTTGTTTCCCTACTTCTTTACGTGTGTTTGCCCTTCTTTAATGTGATCTGCGCGGGTGCTCTGAGCGTTGCTCAGGTTCGTTTTTTTTTATCTTTCCTATGATCAATTAGTGTAAATATTCACCAACCTCCACACGGTCGCAGCCTCCGGCATTTATTCTTATTCACGATCGCGTGCGTATGCGCATCCAATCCTCTTCTCTTCCATCCGTAACTCACTGTCTTTAACACACACATACACACACACACACACACACACACACACACACACACACACACACACAAACAGACACACGAGCATACATCCCCGAACCTGCAGCTGTGCCCAATAAAGTAGTTCACTCGATAAACATATTAGTGCATTAGGGTCACCAACCACAGCAAGAGAGGTTGTTTTTCTCGTTTACTCCGGCTCCACATGTCTACACATCAACTGCAGCTGTCGCGCACACTCCCACCCGCCCCCTCCACCACGCGCGCCGTTCCCTCCCGCATCGACTGCCATAACGGCGTGATTCTCTACGGCAGTGGTGCTGCTGTCGTGCAGCGCTCCATCGGCTCCCCCGCGGCTCCTGCGGTGGTGCGGGTGCGCGCACTGCACAGCGTCGCTGTGACGGCTGTGCGCTACAGCCCTGATGGGGCCATGGTGGCCTCTGGCGACCGCGACGGCACCCTCTGTGTGTGGTGGGCGGAGAGGGCGGATGCGGCCCCACTTATGCAGGAGCGCGTTACACAAGGTGCCGTGCGCGACATTGCTTGGACCGCTGATGGAAGCCGTGTGATGGCCGTTGGCGAGGGGAAAACGGTTCTTGGATCCTTCCTGTGCGTGCGCACCGGTGACGCCGCTGGTGAGGTGAGTGGCCACACTCGCACCATCTGGACCTGCGATGTGTCGTCAGTTGCGGGGAAGCCGAGCAGGAGCGTCGCGGTCACCGGCAGCGCGGACTCCATGGTGGGCTTCTACGAGGGCCCGCCATTCGCCTTCCAGCGCACAGCCCGCGACCTGCACGTCAACAACGTGACGTGTGTGCGCTTCAGTTCGGACCACAGTGAGATTGCCTCCACCTCCTCCTCCCCCGATGTGGTCTTCATGGACGCCACCACCGGGCAGAAGACGCGCGTGCTCACCACAAAGCACACAGGGACGATCTACGCGGTGGCCTGGTCTCCTAGCGGCGAGACAATCGCCACGGCGAGCGCTGACAAGTCGATCCATGTGTATCGCGCCAAGGACGGCGAGCAGCTGCACGCCCTCACGTTTGGCAAAGCAGTGGGGGACATGCAGCAGGGGCTACTCTATGTCACCGGCGGGGAGGCCAATGGCCACCTCCTCTCCCTCTCACTCGACGGAACTCTTTCTCTCATTGACGGCAGCGGCGCGGCGGTGCGGCAGACGCTGCCCGGGCACCAGGGCCGCGTGTTGTTCCTGCATTGCGGCGCTCTCGACGGCGGGCTGACCTCCATTTCCACGGAGGGGCGGGTGCTCACCTGGGAGAGGGCGGGCCAGTCTGGGGCGGCGCGGCTGGTGCCGCTCGGGTACGACGTCGTCAACAGTGCGGCCACCTCAGCGGCTGGCGACGCCGTGTACATGGTCGCCGGCACCGACTTGGTGCGCTACAGCCCCCATGACGGCGCGACGGCGGTCCTCTGCAAGGAGGCGAACTTTGCGGTGGCCGTGGCGGTGACGGGGGACGAGCACGTGGTGCTGGTGCACAGGTCACGCGCGGTGGTGCTGAGCCCCGATGGCACGCGCAGCAGCGAAGAGCCCCTGCAGCGGTTTGAGGCGACGTGTGCCGCAGCACACAAGCAGCTGATGGCTATCGGCGGGGAGCTCGCCGTGAAAATCTTCGCGGTGGAGGGGGGGAAGCTGACCAGTGTGTGTGACTTATCGGGGCAGCACCGCAGCTCCGTCGCATCTGTGTGCTTCAGCAACGATGGCACCCGTGTGGCCTCCGGCGATGTCTCACGGAACATCATCGTCTGGGCTGTGGGAGACGGCGCTGTCCTCTTCAATCAGCTGACCTACCATTCTCTCAGTGTCACCGCCCTGCGCTTCGGTCCTACACCGGATTCCTTGTTATCTGGCAGCAGCGACTGCTCCATCATTCTCTGGGACCTGCAGAAGGGAACGCGCAAGATGGAGGACAATGCGCACCGCGGGGGTGTCTCTGCGGTTGCGTGGGGGTCACACGGGGAGATTTACTCGGCGGGCGCTGATCAGTGCATCCGTGCGTGGAGTACGTAAGTGCTCTTACAGAGTCCAACAAGTGGTAGGGTGTGTGTGTGTGTGTGGAGCGCAAAATACAGAGGAAAAAAGGAGAGAGATCACCAAGAGAATAAGTAGAGAGTATATTGTGTGTAGATGCAAATGAGTGGGCACCCCACTCTACTGGAGCTATGGATAGCTTATAAATATATATATATATATATATATATATATATACATATGTTTCGCATGACTATTTGTGGTGAGAGTGATTCCACACACACACGCACGCACGAGTGCCTGTGGACTTTATGTTTCCCAAGCTCAACTGTTGTTTCGATGCTGTCTCTTTGCTACTACTGCAATTGTATAGATGAGACGAGTAATACACTGGAAATGCAGGAATCTGCGTACTTTTGAGCAGGGTTTTGAATGACTGCACGGATGCACAACCGTGCCAGTACACACGCAACCTGGTATGGTAATACTCACAAAGATGGGGGTGCAAAACCTGTAAATGTGTGCGTGTTCTTCTTTGCCTCTGTTACGTGAAAAACATTGACGATTTGGTCTGTGGTCACTAGCAGGCAAGTACACTTCGGTTTTTCACGCTTGCGGATTTCTGCACTCTTCCAAGCTAGCAACGGTATGTGCCGAGACATGAATCACGGACCAATTTCCCTATCCTGCGCGCCTTCTTACACACAGCCGCCAGGTGCACTGCTTCTTACCCACACTTTATCTTACTCTCTCACGTTTCCGTTTTTTTTGCCTGTGTCTTCTCATGTCGTGTATGAATGTGCAATGGCCCTATATAGTATCACAGTCATTTTATCAGCTAATCAAATACCCCATATCACCGTCAAATAAGATATATACACAAGAAATCTGAACAGACTTTACTGTTTACGTTCAGCTACTTCTCCTCTACCACACAAGAGAAACCACCAACAACACAGTGACACAGACACGCAATGGGCCCAAAGTGCTTGACAACGCTGGTTCTACTGGCATCGATTCTTGTGGGGTTCTTCGCCTACGTGGACCAGTCCAAGCACTGGGTGTATGACCCCAAGCGACTGCATGAGCTCTCCATTGAGGGCATTCAGCGCGCCCACGCATCACACGATGGCAATGCGCCGGCGGCCGCTATCGTGGATGAGGTCATCCGCGCGGTCATCGCGGAATACCCCTCGACATCCCGGTACACGGGCAACTGGCTGTGGAACAATGCTGGTGGGGCGATGGGCTCCATGACGGTGCTGCACTGCTCCTTCTCGGAGTACCTCATCATCTTCGGCACTCCTGTAGGCACGGAGGGTCACAGTGGCCGCCACCACGCCGAGGACTTTTTCAACATCCTGTACGGTGAGCAGTGGGCCGCACTCCCTGGCGTGGCGGACAAGGAGGTGTACCGCCCTGGCGACCTGCACATCCTCCCCCGCTACGTGGCGAAGCAGTACCGCATGCCTGACGAGTGCTGGGCCCTCGAGTACGCTCGTGGCAACATTGTGTCCATGCTCTTCTTTGGCTTCATGGACATGTTTACATCAACCCTGGACCTCGTCACCATCGCCCAGACGGTGCGTGAGAGCGGCGGCAACATGATCCCGAACATCCTTGCCGGTAAGATTTAACAGAGTGTTGTGAGACTTTCCCTCTTCCTCTTCCCATCTCCTTCATATTTCACCCCTCTCACCCTCTCGATCTTGTGCGTGTCAGCGCGCACTACAGCGGTAAAGGGGTATAAGTGTATTTCTAATACATTGGAGTATCAGATAGACGAGGAGAAACAAGAGAGTGGGGGAAAAAGTAAGAACAATATCTTCCTTTCTTTATTTACCATTATTCACTTGATCAATTCACTTATTAACAGGTAGTACATATATATGTTTCTTAGCGAATAATTTGTTCGCGTACTACACGAGCATGCGTGTCTGTGTGCCGAACGACATCCGCTTGCCTCTCCTTGCAGGATCCTTCGCCCCACTCCAACGTTTTCTCCCTTTCCTTCTCTCTTACCCCCGTCACCCATCCGTAGCTATGTACGTGCACAAGGAGTATGATGGCGCTGCGGGTCGTTATCGGGCAGATTACGACGGCGGCTTCATACTTTAGTACGTGAGAGCCAGGGAGGTGATTTGGTGCGAGGGAAAAGAAATATAAAGCAATACTTGGAGCGACTAATGCGTTAGCGGAGTAGGGTGAGGAGTAGAGGCTGGGTGGTGGCTTACTGCAGTGGCCCAAAATTGTGTGTCTCGTGCAGCTCGTACACATGACAGTATTGAAAAGAAAAGAAAGTACGGAACCTAATGTGCACGTTATGCCGCAGTGAAGCAGTTCCCATCATGATATCTCTTGTGTCTGTGCACTCAGCATTCGCACCGTCGGGAGCTGTTGTTACGACGACTGCCAACTCTCGATAATGTGCAGTTGTGTGACAAGGCAAGTAAGGATGTGTTACTCGCACCATATATATATGTTTATTTATATAAGATAGTATTTTCCTTTATTTTTATGAAAATGAAGCACGCAAAACACACATACACACACACGCACACACACACACCTGCACCTCCCCGCGCCCGTACTCAGAGGCAGGTCTAGAGCCCAAACTCTGTGTGGCACACGTGCACTGCTCTACTCACTCCACCCTTCCTCCCCGAGATGTGCTGTCCTCGCTTGCCTCCCTTAATTAGCGTGTACCTACGTATTCACAAACTCGAACAGGAAGGTGGCGTACACGAAGGGAACACTAATACGAATCACCAAGCCAGTATTATTGTCACCGACAGCGATATCACACACACACACATACGTATTTCATAGAAAAAGGGGACCGCTGTCTCCATCTCCGAAGATAATTAGAATTGACACACAATTTCTTTTTTTTTACGTTGCTCGAGAGGCCAGATGGCGGACTTTAATAGTGCCAGACAATCTGATGCGCGTCGGGCCTATGGTGACCACGACAAATCCGTGGAGGTGCATGGAAAGAAGATGGAAACCTTCAATGTGGACATCCGGAAGAACGGGGCGATGCGCAACCGAGCACTGATCCTCTCCGCGCTGGCAGGTCTCTGTGGGGCTGCTGGGGTGGGGGGGGCGGTGGCTGGAGCACCGCACCTTTTCCAGGCATTGGCGCAGCCACGCAACGCCATGAAGATGGCTGGGTGGTCGGCGGTGACGGGTCTTGCGGCCGCCCTGGTGGCCACCGGGGCCTTCTCGTTCGAGAGAAGTATTTATGACCTCGAGCTTCGGCGGGAACTGTGGGAGATAGAGAACCACCTGACGGGAGAGCTGCAGGAGATGATATTCATTTACAAGAGTCAGGGCCTCTCCGAGGTGGAGGCCACCACAGTGACCCACATCTTTGCCAAACAGAAGATGCTCTTTGCGAACTTGATGATGGTAGAAGAGCTTGGCTACTCCCGTCTCGAGCCACCGTTGCTCCCGGAAATTGTTTCTAACGTTGGGGTTCCTACAGTAGTCGGTTACATGATAGGCCTGATGACACCTCTGCTACCTACGCTGCTCAGCAGCACCGCCACCACTGCCGTGATCAGCAACAGCAGCAGCAATGGCGATGGCTCTGATGGGATCACGAGAGCGGTCAGCGCGGCTGCGGTGGCGATTGGTGGCGCACTGGTGAGCGTGGTTCAAACAGAGGTGTTTTTTGGATCCTACGCGCGCGTGGCAGTGGTTGCGCGCACTGTGGGGTTCAACACAGCGTGTCTAGGCACCGTCTTCATGCTTAGCTATGCAGCAGCCCGCTTCCTCTGAGATTTGCCGCATATGTATATATATATATATATATATATACGTATGCCTGAACCGCTGTCTTGGTGAGTGGGTTTGCATAAGAGAGGGCACACTCACCTTTCAGGGGATCGCCAGCACGGCAGTACACTGCGGGTGTGTGTTCACCAGCTCTCCCGCTACAGCACACATTTCTGCCTGCCAGATTTTAGTCTCCCTCTCAGTATTTTCAGTATGTGTACATGCTGGAACCAATGTGTGCTCTCTTTATTTATTCTTTGTACCTTTTTTTAAAAAGGGGCCAATCAATGCGTAACAGTCTTAAGTAAGAGGCTGCTTGAAGGATTGGATGAGGGCTCGGTAATGTGGGCCCCTGTCTGTCTGTGTGCGTGTTTGTGTCTGCAGTGCTACTGTTATTATTATTACCGTTATTGCTAAGCCCGTTTTCTTTGAGTGCCAAAGTGACTGTGCATGCACAATCATTGCAAAAGAAAGGGCAGAAAGGACGAATGATTCTGCACCATTCGAAAGAGGATCTTTGGTTTAATCACCTGATGATTAGGTGTTCCTGTGTTCACATGTCTCTGTGTACACACGTGCACACGTGTACCAGGTAGCTATCTTAAAAAAACATATTGGCCTATTACTAAAAAAAATCTATGTGAAAGTGCGCCAGGAATTGACTCATAATGTGGAATGAAATGTCAATGAGGGATGGGTGTGTCGACTCGCACAACATTTTGCTTCGATCCTTATACTTCTATGCGTCAATTGTAACCTCTCTTGTCCATTGTATTTGTGGAATTTTGCAGGTTCAAATCGTTAACGCTCATATATATATATATATATATATATATATTTATAGTAATAAATAGTGATCTTATAGTCGTCTTCTAGCGATCCCCGTTGCCTTTCTCTTTTCTCGTTCACCCTCAAGAGCTGTGCGACGTGGCGTAGTTGCCGTGCGTCTTGCAGATGCGACAATGCACCGAGAAGCAAGGGACACTGCCATCCCCTCTTCTCTTGCCGCTTTTATGCGTGGTGTTGGCGGCGTGCGTGCCGCCGTCGGTGGGTGCTAAAGGTATCGTGGTGTCATTGGAAGCACCGTGGTGCGAGACACCATATCTGCAGGAGGGATGCGAGTGGGCTGGACGCTCACGCGGGGCCGAGGCCTTCTTCCAATGTCTCACTGCGGTGTGGAACATCACCAAACATAAGAGGAAACTGGCATCGACTGACGCAACGGAGGCATCGCGGTGGTCCGGGGGTGCCCGCACGCTTCAACAGCAGACCCAGTACATCGTCATGCAAGAGGTGGTGAGGGACAGCTTCCATGGGTCGGCTAGCGAAGAGGCCATGTTTGCGATGGAGATGGCCCTCCGCGTGTACTCCCCGGCGGTGGAGGCGCATTATGGTTTGGCCGTGGACGCCGCAAGCGCCAGAGTTGACACATGCACCAAGGAGCCCTTCGCAACCGTCGCCGCCTCCGATGGTAGTGAAGTGAATCAAGCGACTGTTGTGCACAGTGCAGAGACTCTGCAGGACGCCGTGGACTTGGCAGCCAAATTGTCCTCCGTGGGCCGGGGCAGAGTCGGCGGCGCATCACCACCCTACTGGATCCCAGGATTGGATTACCCACACCCTTCTTCGGAAGCCAGCACGCCGCGAGTGGTGGTGACTGTGTATGGACTGGTGGGCGACGGCGCCTCCAGCAAGGCCCTCTTTGATGCGGCCCTGCGCTCCACGCAGCGACCCTCCTCTGGTGTGCTTCTGCTGTTTCGCCACCTGCCAGCATCCGTGCGGCGGGTGTGCAGTGGGGCGGGCGGGGGCACTGCAGCGGACAAGGGTCCTTGGGACCAGCCACTGCGTCTGCAGGGTTACGGCGCCACCGTGGATTTCAAAAGCATGGAGTACAAAGTGGTGGACGAGAAGGCGGCCGCTGCGTCCACCAGTGGCGCTGGAACGACCTCGGGCATGGGCGACGGGTTGGTAGCTGACATGTACACGGAGGATGACGAGTCTTCTATTATCGCTGGCGTGCAGGTAGGGCAGCTCAAGAAGAGGTTCCCTGACCTTCGGTCAAGTCTGGACACCTTTGCATCCTTCCTTGAGGATACGGTTGCCTCGGCTGCGAATGTGCGCGTGGATTTGGACATGTGGGAGCTTCAAAGCATAGGGCTCGCCGCCACACGTCTGGTGTCTGAAATCCCCACGCCAGAGGAGAAGCGTCGCGTACTCACGGACATCGTGACAAACTTTCCGCTGTATGCGCAGAAGCTTGTGGAAATCGCGATGAATGAGTCGCGCCTGGCTACCACCATGGAAGAGGTGCACGAGCTGCAGGCCAACGTGATCGCTGGCGTCTCTGCTACCTTTCTTAATGGGGTCTCGATCCCCGGCCGGGACCTCTCACTCTACGGTCTACTGGAGCGTGTGAGGGAGGCAGATAGGCTGACGAAGCAGGTGGCCGCGATCCTCCTGAGACGCCACCCCACCCTGCTGCCCCCCGCCCCCACCGCGGCGGACACGCACCACGGCGCCGGCAGTGGCAGTAGCGATGATATCTCTGCGGGTGAGGCCACTGAAACGAGGAACGAGACGGAGGTGCTCCGGGTAGCCCGCAGCATCGCCATGACGGTTTCGAGCAGCCACCTCGGCGATGGCGGGGCAGAGGGCAGTGACCGGCGTGTGTACATTTCCCAGGAGAACATTCACTGGATCAACGACCTGGAGACCGACGAGGTGTACGACGAGCTCCCAAGATCACTGCGTGTGTTGTCAACTGCAGCGATGGCGAAACCAAATTGGTTGCCACCGCGTCGGAACGTTATCCACATGGTGGCTGTGATGGACCCATCAGAGCCAGACAACCTGGAGGCACTGGCGGAGGTGATAAACCTTTATCATCGCGGGCTACCAATGCGGTTCGGGGTGGCCCTGGTCGACAACGGCTGGAGCGGAGAGGTACCCGCCCCTGCGGATGAAATGATGCAGAGCACTGTCAGCGGTGCTTCTGTATCACCGCCCCCATCGTCTTCTTCCCCATCCTCCCCTTCCCCTTCGTCATCGCTCACAATACTGATCGCGGCTGCGATCAGGGCTGTTGAGAAGGCCGGGGCCGATGTTGGTACGTTTCTGAGCTCACTGGCACACCAGACAACGCTGATCAAGCAACAGGGCTTGATGAGCAACGACCGCCGCACCGAGGCGCTCCAGAGGGTAATTGCCGAGGCTCTTGAAGGTATCACCGATACACCACCAGAAGAGTTGGTGTCAGAGGAGAGCTTCTTGTCAGAGTATCACCTCTCACAAAAGGAGCTTCACCAAGCATCAGGAAAGCGGGAGGGCTTCTCGATTATGGTGAACGGCGCGACAGTTGAGGGCGACCCCACCAGGACCTTTATTAGTGAGATTGTGTCCATCGAGAAAATGATCGTAGCGGGAGTGCTCACGGATGATATGACAGATCTCTACAGCGCCATCATGACGCACTACGGTGCACGCAGAAGTGCGCAGCCCGCGCTTGCTGACACCTCCACGTTGCTCCAGCTTCACTCCACGGCGACGGTAGACTTTATCCAGAGCCGACCTTGGCTGCACCCCAGCACCTACAGCGGCGCCATTCCACTCATTAGCAACGTTGTGTATCTCCCCTGTAACGCATCTGCAGTGGAGTCCCTCCGTATTCTGCACTCCGCTCTCACCGCACTGGGCCGCTGTCTTCCCCCACCCAATACCAACGAATTTGCTAATGTCGCACTTCCAGAGGAGAAATGCCTACCCGTGCAGATGACGCTGCTGGCCTGCCCATCAACAGTGACGACTGCAGCCGCGGAGAGCACGGTCGCCGGGGAGCTGGAGCGACTGCTACGTGCTGTTGCCGACCTTGCGGAGGGGAAGCGGCTGATGAAACTGCTAGATTTTGTCTCGTATCTCCTGGCGCGCGTAGAGGTAACAAAGCTCTCAGTGGATGCCCAGCTGGCTGACCCACTCACTCTTAAAACACTGGTCATGGGCTCTGCGCTGCCTGCCAGTATAGCCAAGCTCTTGCCACTGGAGTACAAGTCAGTGGAGGCGGGGGAAGGCGAACTGCATGAACGATTAACACGGCACGTCTACAGGGTGGTGGAGGGGCAACACTACGCGAGGCCAGACGGCCTTCTTCTCATTTCCAACGGGCGCGTTGTACAGCTGGATACCAGCTTCGCGGTCGAGGACTTTATGGACGCCACTCGACAACAACTTAGTATGGCGCGACAGGTCGCAGAGCTGCTGGAGCAAGTGGATTTCATCTCACTGAGCAGTGCCTTCACCTCCGACGAGCTGGGGGCGTCCTTTTACGCGTCTCGGATTGCTGAACTGGCGAGCCTGCGTTCCACATCGCTTGTGGACGTCATTCTGGAGGCGGATGCACTGCCCACACTGGAACCGTTTTCCAGCATCTCCTTTGTGGTGGAGCCCCCGGCAGGGGTGGCTGCACGCCACGAGATCACTGCGATCATCGATCCATCTTCGCGTGAGGCGCAGACACTGTTGTCCATCTGCTCCTTCCTCTCGCGCTCCCCACTTGGGGTGCGCCTCACGGTGGTGATGAACCCCTCCCTGCGCGTGGAGCGACCCATTCGCAATCTGTACACCTTCTTGGCGAGGTTCGCACCCGCCTTTGATCCTGTCACCGGTTCTGTTGTCACACCCTCAGCTGTGTTCCGTGGGCTTCCGCCACACGCGCTCCTCACCCTTGGTGTGGAAGAGCCGGAGACGTGGATGGTCCTCCCACTGCGCGCAACGCACGACCTGGATAACATCCTCCTCGACCGTCTCCCACCCGGGGTCGAATACCTCACTGCTGTGTACGGCCTGAGGGCGCTGCTGGTGACCGGCTCTGGCAATCAGGCAAAAGGGCCTCCGACGCGTGGACTTCCGCTTGTGTTACGTCCTGCAAGCAGCAGCAGTGGGGGAACCGCGACAGACACGCTGGTGATGGAGACCCTCAGCTACTTCCAGCTTCGCGCCACCCCTGGTCTGTGGCATCTGTCAGTGCAGCCTGGGCCCGCCGCCTCCTCATTCTACGTCCACACGGTGGATGACGTTGCGGCTCCACTCCCTTCCGCAAGCGACGACAACGCTGCTCACAGAAACTTCACAGTGGGGCAGGCCATCCCTGTCATTGTGGATTCGCTCACCGGGCGCCATCTGAGGCTGGGGGTTTCCAGCGTCCCTGGCCACGCTCGCACCGTTGAGGAGGTGGCGGCTGAGATTAGCAGCGCCGCCGCCGCCTCCCGCACGTGGCCGGCACAGGCGCAGGCTGGAGAAAATCGACCACGACCCTCCCGACCAACACTCAATATCTTCTCCGTGGCGTCTGGGCACTTGTACGAGCGCTTTCTACGCATGATGATGCACAGCGTAGCCACTGCGTCAAGTGACAAGTTCAGTGTGAACACGACACGGGTGAAGTTCTGGGTCATTGAGAATTTTCTATCGCCCCCGTTCAAAGACTACATCCCACTCCTGGCAGAGCACTACGGCTTTGAGGTCGGGTTCGTTTCCTATCGCTGGCCCTGGTGGCTACACCGGCAGACAGAGAAGCAGCGCAAGATCTGGGCCTACAAGATCCTCTTCCTCGATGTGATATTTCCACTGGATGTCGATCGCGTGATCTTCGTGGACGCCGATCAGCGAGCGCAGGCGGACCTACACGAACTGTACACAATGGACATCGGCGACCATGCGATCGCGATGGCACCATTCTGTACCAAAAACCCGAACAAAAGCACGATGCAGTTCCGCTTCTGGAGCAAGGGCTACTGGAAGGATCGCTTGGGGAGCAGGCCGTATCACATCAGCGCCATCTTCCTAGTCGATCTCCAGCGCTTCCGTGCACTTCGGGCAGGTGACATATACCGCTCGATGTATCATAGCCTCTCGAGGGATGTGAACAGTCTGGCTAACCTCGACCAGGACCTCCCCAACAGCCTCCAGAGCGTTGTCCCCATCTACTCTCTGCCAGAGGAGTGGCTGTGGTGTGAAACCTGGTGTTCCATGGCAACCAAGGATCGGGCCAAGACCATCGACCTTTGCAACAATCCACTTACAAAGATGCCCAAACTGGATAACGCAAAGTACATTTTCCCCAACTGGGAGGAGATCGACAATATGCTCGAGACAGTCGCCAGAGATGTGATCGCGCGGGCGCGAGCTGGCCAGTAGAGGCGCTCTCCATGATTCTGTTTTTCCTTTTCTTTTACTGGAAGGGGGGGGGGAACTCGTCATGCTGGCAGCGTCTGATTACTGCGGTCCTCCCTCCTCCCTGTCCCCCCATTCAATTCAATGGACAGTGGAGGGAACACTCAACATGATGGCGATCTACTCACTTTTTTAAAATTTTCTCAGTATCGTATGGAGTCAAAAGCCATTGCTCAAAGAGTGCACAAAATAATTGTTAGACTGATGAACGCTTCATCTGTCATGAAGACAGTGACAAAGACAACACTCACAAACATCATGACTGCGCTCACTGATTCCAGCCGTTGCTGAGCAGTGAGGCCGCAGAGTTGCCACTACTTTCTCCTCTCTGGTGCTGCAACGCTCACTTGCAGGGGCGATAGCATCTTTCATCACATATGCGCGCTCATTACTCCGTTTTTCCCCTCTAAATTCGCTTTCCTCACAACAATAACAACAACACACACACAACCAAAGTGGTGTAGTGTGTATGTGGTACGGCCGCACCCAATTATTTTTCCTTTTCACATTGATATCGCAGGAGCGCGTGCGACAACGAATATACAAGGAGTAATAGCTGGTGTTTCACCATTGGCAACACACCCTCCCCTCCCTTCCTCCCTCGTTTAATAAAAGTAGTACAGTGACAGAGAATCGCGCTAGTACTAAGAGTATTAACTTATTCACACAGGCGTGTTTCTTTGTTCTTACATTTCTTTTTTAACATAACCTTCTCTGTGTTACGTCACTCGCAAGTGCTGTGTGTGTGTGTGCTGATCTCACGCCGCCGTCCCCCCCCCCGTCCTCGTCCTCCACGCTCTGCTACGCTACGATGGATGCCTTTACCCATTCCGATACTTGCGGGCCCACTGCTACACGTCCACGAGCGAGCGAATGGAGTGGCGAGAAGAACGCGTGTATTGACTGGACGAACCCTGACGATGCCATTGCGAATGGATTCACACTGTTACAACTCCTAGAGGCCCACCCCGTGCTTGCAGCAGATCTCAAGACTAAGAAGGATGAGACACAAACCCTTAAGATGTTGTTCCTCTCTGGGCAGAAGCACCAGCAGAAATCAGAGGCGTTGCAGCGGTGGCACACACAGGGCCTCTTGACACTGCGGGACGCGAGATGGTGCAGGCACTGCGGGAGGAGCGGGCACACCAGGCTGACGTGTCCGTTGCTGCAACTGCCCGTCACCGCCTCGGATGGCGGTGTGCAGGGTGATGACGCCTCCACGCTTGCAGAGCGGCCACCGACTGGTGGCAGAGGTGGTGTGCTTGCCCGGTTCCAGGCCCACCAGCAGCACGTTGAGCGACTGAAGCTGTTGGAGGAGAAGCGTCGCCGTGCGGAGAGCGGACGCAGCGGAGCGGCAGGGGCTGGAGGCCAAGGCGAATATCGCAGCAGGCGACCTATGGATACGCAGGCTAACAGGGGTGCGCCACAGCGGAACCGAAAAGAGCTGCAGCTCTTCTCGGATGAGCGCCGGCGCGGTGTTATTGAGCGCCTGGAGGTGGAGTACAGTATTGGCTTTGTGCGTGTGGCAGAGATGGGGGATGTGAAGTTCTTTGTGGAGCGTGTGGACTATGGGGTGAAGGAGATCGCAGTGGGTGATGCAGTGACCCTGAAGCTTGACAACAGCCGCGACTATTCTCTCGCTGTCGATGTGCGTCCGGAAAAGCCGGTGGTCTCGTTGGAGGATGTGCTGAAATTTGTGGCACGCTGCAGAGCGAGTCGGCAACCCATACGCATTCTCTCAATGCTCCTCTCGCACCAGCACGACTGGGGTCAGGTCTTGCGGTGGACTCAGGTGCTGGAGAGCCACGACCCAGAGGCCTACATCAGGACTGTGCACTCGCTAGTGGAAATGGTCACCTTCATCGGCAACCGCGAGCCAATTCACCTCTCGATACTTCAAGAGTTCCTTACAATGGCAATCACACCTTCGAAGCGCCTCCAGCAGGCCACTGCTGCTGCTGCTGGTAATGAAGTGGCGGCAGAGTGCTGCTTCTTCCCCGGCATTGTGCAAAGAGCACTGGAGCTCCGTCGCCTGCACCCTCCACCAGCGGCGTTGGCTCCCTCCTCCCCGTTTTCCTCCCCTTCACAGAGCACGGTGGTGGCGGTGGTGGTGGAGCAGTGGATGGAGGTCGCCATTCTGATCATTCTAGCTCGGCAGTACACAACCGTCACGGTAGCTGAGATCGCCCCGATGCAGGAGCTGCTCGAAGGCTTTTTCGAGTCGCAGGCACCCACTATGTCGGCGGTGTACCGCTGCCAGATGGATGCAGCAGTGCGCAAGCTGCGCGTCGCGGCGCAGAGCAGGCCGGCTATGTCTCTGATCCCCTCCGCGGAGGAGTTGAGTCACCCTATACCCAATCCACACTCCCTCTTCATGGCTGCCAACCTGCCGGTGAGCGGTGGGGTCACCTACACATCGACAGAGAGGTTTGTGGACGACCAGTGTCGCCTCCTACGCGCCGACACCTTTGAGGCCGTCAGCCGCGTGATGCCAGCCATCTTCTACGATTTGGGGGGCTACACCCCCACTGAGGCAACCCTCGCAGACGTCGCGCATGCTCGTGTGTTCCACCAGGTGCTGTACCTCGGCCAGGTGGTGACGCGGGATAAAGACTACGCCCACCCCATCAGCTACGTGCTGCAGGTGCAGCCCCGCAGCGAAAACGTCAGCCTGCGCACTCAACTCCATCAGGGTACTGCGGTGTGCATCTCCACGAGTCTGGACACCGCCGTCATGAGTGAGAACGAGCTGTTCTGGGGGATTGTGACGTCTTGTGATGCAACGTTTATGCACTTCAATATTATCGTAGTCACACCGTGCGAGGGTGGGGGCTCCTTCGCCCAGCTGATGCACAATCTGAGCCGCAACGCGAGGCTTGGAAAGTTGAGCAGCTCCGTCCTGCTAGAGACCCCTATCTTTATGGCTGGGTACACTGGCATCATGCGTGCCCTCGGCACCTTCACGGGCCCACTCGCAGTACCGCTCCCACTCACCCACCATATCGTGGGCCCGCAGGCGGTGTCAGACGCCGCTGACCGCGACCTTGGGATTGGTGCTGGGCACCAGGCCGGGGCCAAGACCCACAAGCTGATTGGGTATATTCCCCCGCACTGCGAAGCAGCGTTCCGCGAACTCTCTGAGAGCATCTGCAGCCGCTTCACCCTTGATGAGGGACAGGACGCTGTCATGTCGAATCTGCCAACCTCCGAGGTGCTGCTGGTACAGGGCCCACCCGGCACCGGGAAGTCCTTCATCGGCTGCCGTGTTGTGGAGGCCTATGTCCGCTACAAGCAACTCGTCGCGTCTGGCGACATACTGCAGAAGGTGAGTGTGGACCACCTCACCTCCACGAGGCCAGAGGACCTGCTCCCACACGTCGGCCCGGTGGTGGTGATCACCTATAAGAACCACGCCCTCGACGAGTTCCTTGTCGACTTGCTGGACAGTGGGCTCTGGGACACCCCACGACCCCGTGTGGGCCACCTCATCGCTGCCGGTGCCTCGTCATTCACCGGCACCACCACGGCGGTGGCGGATGGGTACCCCAATGGACGCCGTCTGCTGCGCATCGGCGGGCGCTCCAAGGAGTCTCGACTGGCCGGCTACAACCTCGGCGCGCTGATCCACACCATCACGGACAAGTCCGCGATTAACACGCTGAAAGAGCGCATCTTTGTGCTGAGCCAGCGGCTGGGCCGTCTGACGAAGGAGACGCAGTACCTGGAGGCGGGACGCGTGCCGCGCTCCTACTTTGAGCGCTGGCTCAGCGCCGAGCAGCGGCGCAGCATCAGCTTCGATGACCGTGACGCGTGGCTGCGCGGGGAGCGCTTCACTGGGCTCGACGCGCAGGAGGTGCAGCCGAGCGAGGACTTTTTGTTTCTCCTCCGCACGCAGGTCGCGGCTGTGCTGGCTGGGGCAGTATCAGCGGATGGTTGCGGCGCCGCGGCAGCGGCAGGACTTGATACCGCGGCGGAGCCATCGGCACCGCCAGCTGATGATAACGAGGATGTGTCCCTGAGTGTGTTCCAGGAGATGAGGATGGAGGATGAGAGCCGAGAGTTCAACAACGAGCTTCATACGTCGTACCTGTCCGCGGAAGCCATCCATTTGGCCACCCACCCACCCATCCGACCTGCCGCAGTGCCGGAGGAGCTGCAGTCGCTGTGGAGTCTGGACCCTGTGACACGGCACCAGTACTATGCGTACCTCATCCAGAGCGCCATCGCCCTGAAAGCACGGGATTGTCTCACCATCATGGAGGCCATCCGTAGTATCGTGTCCATCCGCAGCCACGCTATCGAGGAGGCGAAGCTGTCGCTCATGCTTGGCGCGGATGTGATCGGCCTCACCACCACAGGCTGCGCGATGAATCAGAATCTACTGCGGTCGCTGCGTCCGAGCGTGCTTGTGGTAGAGGAGGCGGCGGAGGTGCTGGAGTCCCAGCTGCTCGCCTGCATGACGGACTCACTGCAGCAGATTGTGCTGATTGGCGACCACTACCAGCTCAAGCCCAAGGTAGAGACCTTCGAGTATGAGAAGGTGAACCAGCTGAACCTCTCCCTTTTTGAGAGGCTCGCACGGAAGATCTCGCCCATCTGCCTCACCGAGCAGCGCCGCATGCACCCCACCATCTCTGCCCTTGTGCGGCCCTTCTACGACACGCAGCGCCTCCTTGATCACCCCTCGCTCCTCACGCGACCGCTGCTGACGTCCACCGGGCAGGGCTACGTGGACAGCGTCCCTGGTCTTGCCAAGCGGGTGTTCTTCTGGCGCCATTCCCACCCAGAAGAGGAGGCCCCCGGGAGTCGCAGCAAGGTCAATACCCGGGAGATACGTATGGTACTGCAGGTGGTCTCGCACCTGGTCGCGGAGGGCGTCATGCAGAGGTCAGTGACGGTCATCACACCGTATCTGGGACAGTGCCGTATGCTGCGCAGCGTCATGCGGCTGAGCTCGCTACCCGACGTGCGGGTCAGCACGGTGGACTTGTATCAAGGCGACGAGAACGATATCGTTGTTCTCTCCCTCGTGCGCACGGAGAAGCTGACCGAGTTTATTCGCATGCGTAACCGCCTCATTGTCTCGTGCTCGCGGGCGCGCTTTGCAATGGTGATCGTGGGTAACGACACGCTGCTGCGGCAGTCGGGTCACTGGAGACAAGTTTTGGAGAGCCTTGGCAGGAGCGAGTGCGTTGGAGACCGTCTCCCGGTCACGCATGGCACGAACCCGTCTAAAGTAACATGGATGGAGGTCCACGGCGTCACATCTGCCGCGGTGTTGGAGAGAAGTCTTGAGGGTGGTACCACTGGTAGCACTGTGACAGTAGGCGGGGGCGTCAAGCAACTGAAGTGAGGCACAGCGAGATGGGTTGGAAGAGTATGAGCCTGATCTGTGGCGTTTCGCTAACTTTCTAAGGGAACGACTAAAGTGGAGAGAGGGAAGGGGGAGGGATAGAGGAAAGTCAAAGCGTGCTGTCATGACCTAGAAATGTGAAATGGAAAGGAAGAACCCTTAAAAAAAAGAACTTTGCACACCGTTTAATTCGTGAAATGAATGTATGCGTGTGCGTGTGTGTGGTATATGCAATCACTTTGTGAAGTGATTTCTCTTTACTACCTCTCGCTGTTCTTCTCTGTATATGTGTGGGGTTTGAACGGTCTTGTGCGCTCAGAGCTGCCTTGACAAACACCATTTATGCTAGCAATGTTCCTCTGGAGCTGTCAACTTTTCCACACCTCCGTCCGCTTGCACCCTCATCTTCCCTCCCCTTTTTTTGGTTGTGGTGTAACTCAGGATATCTGCAAATCACCAGCGCAGATGGTGCGATAAATTAAAGTTTGTTCTGGACTTTCCTGTATACACTCACCTTACTGCCTTCTTTTGTGTTTTTGCTGTGGTGCTGAAAATGCAAACCAAAAAAAGGAGACGAAAAGAGAGAAAGACAATGGCAGCATCCAGTTTCCTTTTATGACAGACGGTTGTTGTTCTTTCCTGACGCCATCTGCCCTCCTCTCTCTCTTTGCATGCACACTCCTGTAATATGTCAATCCTATTCTCTCTGGCATATGTTGCCCTTTCCCTCGCGTGTGTGCATACTATGTCCATCTTCTATTTCTCTTTTCTTTTTTTTCAGAGCGAGTCAATTCCTAAAGTCAGGGGAGTACTTTAGTTCGTCATGTCCAGCGCCAGAGTAGCAGACGGTGACGAATATTCCGCTTACACTCCTACTTGGAACCTGGGTGAGTGGATCACATGGGTGCTGGATTTCGTTGTGTTCATGGCACGTGGCACCATGGTGACGCTCGCCGATTTTTACGTGATGTACGTGTGTGTTGGGTCTGTGTGGCAGCGACACCGCGGCCGCCCGCCCTCCATGGAGCGTCGGGACCTCGTCGTGCAGCTCGCCCCGCAGTCACCGCGGCACAGCACCGTCGACTCCACAGACGTCCTTCTCTCCTTCAACGCCTCGTTTGTCGACCACTCCCTGTGGGATGGACTCGCCACCAGCGTCGCCCTCCCCTCCGCCGTCGTCACCGGGGTGTCTGTCGGCGGGATAGGCTTCTACACTGCCATGCACCTACTCCTGCAAGGGGTGAATGTGCACGGCATATGCAGGAACCCAAAGCGGTTGCTCAAGGCGGAGTCCGTGATGCAGGCCGCATTGCAGAGACAGAGTCATCTGCACAAGGAGCGCACCTCCAAGCTGGGCAGCTTTCATCTCCACCTGTGTGACATGAGTAATACCGCTGCGGTGTGCAGATTGTCGTGTGAGCTGTCTGCTGATGCAAACCTGCGTATTATTATATGCAATGCGGGCCCCATGTGCAGCCCCATGCGACTCTCTGCACAAAAACTAGAGGAGCAGTTCGCCACCCACCACGTCGGGCACAGCCTCCTGGCTCTGAGGCTACTTCAGGACCGCGTTAAGGGGCCGCAGTATTCGTTGCAGTTCACCCATCTGCGGCTGCTCCCGCCGCTGCGCATTGTTTTTTGTCGTCCGCTGCGGCCGCCACGGCGGACCCTACTCCAGAAACGACCTTTCACGAATACCGGGGCATCGAGGAGCTGCTCCAGCTGTCCCCGCTGACCCGCTTCTCCGCTTACGGGAATGCGAAAATGTGCGAGCTGCTCTTCGCCTTCGCGCTTGCCTGCTATATCGGCGGGGACCGCCAACTATGGAAGACCTGCAGCGTCAACGTACTGCACCCGGGGCCCATCCGCAGCCGCGTTATCCCCAACAGTCAGCTGCCGCTTGGGTGGCTGCTGGACGGGGAGGCGGCGGCCCTCTTCCGCATGACCCCTGTCATCGCCGCACTTTACGTCGCTGACCTGGCACTCGGCGCGCGGCACTCCCGAACAAACGGTCACTTCTTCCGTATGGGTGAAGATCAGTCGGAGTACTACGCAACCATGATCAATGATCCGGGACGTCGTCTCGGTTTCTGGAGGAATTCCACCCTTTACCCCGGGATCCCCGGCCCTTCTGTCTCGCTCGCACTTGAGAAACAGCAGTGGCTCTGGAAGGCGACTCTGAAGTATTTCGAGGACAATAATCTCTTACAACCTGGGGTATTCTACTGACGGGCGCAGCAGTGTTGTAGATGACAATGGCTGAGATGTGTATGTGTATGCAGGCATATGCACAAATGCCTCTGATGCACTTTACTAGTCTAACGTGGTCGAATGCATGCTGTTGTTCGTGGGTGCGTACGTGCGTGTGCATGTGTGTATATGTGATGACGACGCAGCGGCAAACAACAAGCAAAACGCAATGCAAGCAGATATATTCGGTGGGCTTAAGATGTGGGCTACACGGTCTCCTTCTATCCATGCCCTCCCCCCCCCCCCCACTTTCTCGGATGTTGAGATTTGCTTTAGCATCGCTACGGGCAGCATTCCCTGTCATATTTTTGCTTGTACTTGTGCCATTCACAGGGATATCGGTATTTCATTTACTGTTTTTTTTCATGCGTAGAACTACTTGATGTGCGCATGTTTGATTGCTAGTTCTCTTTATATTATTATTATTATTTTACAACCAACGAGTATGCCCAGCGGTAGTAATAATAAAAGAGGAAAGTGGTGTTTCATCCCTTTGGTATTTTTGTTATATTGGCTGGGCTGTAATGCATATGGTCAATATATGTACAAAAAATAAACACTCTCTCGTTATGATCACTGACTATTGCTAAAATCCTCTCTTTTTGATTCTCCTCCATTTCTTTTGTTATGGCTTCGCTGCTTCTTTTTCCCTTTCCTTTCTGTGCCACTGCTGGTGCCTCTTGTCCTGAAACTCTTTGGAGAGTGGGTACGGCTTCCATCCTACGAGCGCAAGTACCACTGCACACTCACACTGCTTGTATCATAGGGGCGCGCACACTGAGTAATAAGCACCATTTTTTTATTAGATTTCCTCATCTGCTGATTATCCTTTTTTGTGTGTTTTTTTTCCGCTAGTTTGCTTCTATTCTGATCTTCTCCAGAGGAAACTATCTCTACGTAGTTTCGCTCATATGTAAGTTACATTTTTATCACCATTTGCTTGTTTGTTTGCAAAGTGACCTCCTTTCTCTTTACTACAAAGAACGTGCTTAGTGATCCTTATTGTGTCTTTCACAGCTTATTATTTATCTCTGTTTTGCTGTCACTCTAGTTCCAAGTTGACGACAACCACCGCCACGCAAAAGTAAAAAGGGCAAAAAAAAACCGGCGATTCAAAAAAGGCGCTGGTGCGAGGGGTGAAGTCCCAGTCCTCCCCCTCCCTCGTCATTCCTTCTGTTCCTCCTCCGTAGCGTGATGCCGGTGTATCCGAATTACAGTAGTCCGTTCTCGGGCAGGGTGGGGCGAATTCTTCGGGTCGGGAAGGGACTTATTTGCCCCTTTAAGCAGATCTCTGACGCCATTTCTGCCTCACAGCCATATGATCGGGTGGAGGTGGAAAGCGGCGAGTACTACGAATCACTCTCTATTGTCCACCCTCTTGAGCTCTGCAGTTGCAGAGATGACGACAGTCCGATTATTAGCGCCCGTGGTCCTTGTATCACAGTGAATGACTCTGGCCCTGTGCTCATAGAAGGTCTGCGCGTCATCGCGAAGGGGAGCAAGCAAAGCGACAGCATGTCCGTTCTTGTCGTGCACGGCAGCCCCATGATCAGGAGTTGTGTATTGTCGGCTGTTCACGTGTCGAACGACTCAGCACCAACTATCAAGCACTGTAAAATCGAGCACGCTGACTTTGGATGCGGCTTGAAGGTGAGCAGAATGGCTGGCGGTGAGTACGCTTTCAATCAGATTTCTTTCCATCCAGAGGAGTGCGTGCGATTGCAGACAGAAGGCTCCGTGAACATGCACAACAACAGCATCCTCCAGCAGAATCAGTCCCGCGCTGTCGTCCTGATAGTCGGCGCCGATGGAGGGAAGCCGACGGGCAATCAGGTCATCTTTGCAGACAACATTGTCTCCGGCAACGGGGAGGCCACGGTGGAGCAGCATCTCGACCCCGTACTGGCGTTCACCCCAAGGCAGCTCTCCAGCGGCGAAGTGTACTCGGCGGAGTGTCTCGTGCACGTGTGCTGGGGGGTGCGGGTGATTGTGCGCGGCAACTACCTCTGCAACGGTGTGCATGGTTTCCTTTTTGGTGCAGTGAAGCTCTCTGGAACGAGCTTTTGTGAGAACCGCATCTCCACGTGCAGTGGGTGGGCCATCGCCATTCGAGAGAACACAACACTGTCTATGCTACTATGCGACATTCAAAAGTGCGCTGGTGCCATTCGTGTGCAGCACAACAACAGTCATCTCATCTGCACTGGCGCACACAGGAGAGCTAAGAGCAGCAGTAGCGTCGACGACATCAGCAAGGCAGGACACAGTAGGAGCGGTAGTAAAGGCGATGAGCGCAGAGAGGAGGAGAGCATATGGGCAGACAGCTCTTCGATGGTGGCTGGCTCCAGACCGAGGCGGGCGCATTCTACTTTATCTTCGGTACTTCCGAGTGCGATTTACAATACAGACAATTCGTCCTCGCCATACTCGCCACGCCAGTGCAACGCGAGCACACCTCCACAACCCACCAATGATGAAATCAAGCAGCAATTCTGTAAAGAAATGCTGAACGAGCTACAGCTCCATCGCACCAATTCCCTCCACTCCATCGGCCACTCCCGACATGACCGGCAGGCTTCCATACGCAAGGCATCGGTGTCCGCACGCTCGAGCCTGGTGGTCGCCGGGGCTGGCGAGGAGGTGGTAACCATCATAGACTGCAGTCTCCGGCATATTCACCACTATGCCGTGTTTCTGGAAGACGCCATCGTGCGGCTAGTGCGCTGCAGCTTCATAGAGAACCGTATTGGGCTCGTGCTGAGTGCGGATTGCTCAAGGTGCGAAATCAGAGAAAACCGATTCGAATCCAATGCGGTGGCAGCCATCCTGTGCATCCGCGGCGTCTGCGCCACCATCGCCGACAACACCATCACCGGTGGCGACGTGCTGGGCACCAGACGCCATTTGAGCAAAAAGGCCACAGAGGAGACTGCACAGAGGCACAAAGACCCTTACTGCGGTGCGCACAAGGAGGGAGAGGGAAACCCGTGCGCCAGTCTATACGGCGTCTGCGTCACGAACCGTTCCCACGTCAGACTGTTGGGAAACACGATCGCAGGCAATAATACCAACGTGCTGGTGCGCGGCGGCAGTGTCGTGGAGGTGGGGAAGGCCTCGCAGCTGCGTCTCGCAAAGGTGCAGCAGCTCACCGTGACCGAGGCGTCGTCAGTGACGGTGCAAGATAGCACGTTCAGTGAGAGCAGCGGGGGCGGGTTGATGCTCACGCGTGCAAGCAGAGCCATCATCACGCGCAGCACGTTTCAGGTGACTGAGAAGGCGGGTGTGTGCTCGCGGAGGGGAAGCTATGCTGAGGTGCTGGGTAACGCTTTCCACGCTTGTACAGAAGCGATGAGGATTCAAGATGGAGGAAAGCTGTACGCGGAGGGCAGCAAATTCACACTGGGCACGTACGGTGTGATTTCGGAAGGCACCCACTCCGAGTGCACACTTGTGAGGTGCTTCTTCTATACGACTATCATGTCCTTCATCCGGGCCTCTGGCTTAGGGACCGTGACGTGCCGGGCCAGCAAGTTCGAGAGCTGCCTCAGCACGGCCATCGTGATCCAGGATGGGGTGCACGCCCTCGTGGAGAAGTGCACCATGATTGATGGCAAGGAGGGGCTCTGCAGCGTCAGCAGCGCTACGCTGCTCCTTCGCCGGTGTATCGCCGACGGGACGCAGCACAGCGGCTTCGTGGCATCCGGCAGCGCCAGTGGGTCCATTGAGCACTGTGAGTTCCGGCATTGCGAGCGCTCCGCGGTGAGCCTGGGGCCCCAATGTAGCTTCACGGTCGCTGATTGCACCATCAGCTCCTCTGCCGGGGTGGGTATCGAGGTATTCGGCAGTGGGGTGATCACATCCAACACAGTGGATGGATGGGACACCCCCGGGGCAGAGAACACACTCATAGGCATCAAGGCGTCCGGTGCCGCCACCGCCACCCTCCGCAGCAACACGGTTCGCGACTGCCACATTGGTCTGCTGCTCGAACAGCACGCGGCGGTGATAGTGGAGAACTGTCTCATTGTCGACTCCATCAGCGCGGGCATCGCCGTTCAGGGCAGTGCGGCTGCCAGCCATTTCGTGGAGGTCGCTGTGAACGGTTCTGACGCAGTTGGTGTTGCCCTGCGCGAAGGCGCCGCGTGCAAGTTCTCCAAATGCACTGTATTGGGGGCAGCTCACTACAGCCTCACTCTCACGCGCGCCGGCGCGGCAGCGCTACACAACTGCACCTTTGCCAGCGCCGCGGCAGGAGAGGTGCTGGTGAATCGCGCCTTCGCACTTCCCATCGAGACCCATCCTATCTTAAACTCCAAGCTCTGCGAGCATCTCAGCCAACAGCAAAGGAGCGTCACAGCTACATCGTGGCCCTCCACGTCCATCGGCGCTGCTGGGCAGTGCAGTGGTGATCACAACGTCCTTCTCGCCCACGCACATGGCGAGTGTTCCTCAACGCCACTACCGGACTCGGTAGCGCCGGCGGCTAGCGCGCTGGTGGACTGCACAATTGGTAGCTCCACAACCCGACATGGAGTCCACTGCATCAGCGGCCAATTGACGCTTAAGCGATGTCACGTGGTGGCGGTGTGCAACAGTGGTCAAGGCGGCCAGGCAGGAGGCGGCGCTCAGTCCTCCATCGTCCACCGGGGCAGCACCCGGCGTAAGGCTACTGTAGCGACAGGGGCCATTGGCCGTCTCTCCGAGAAGCCGTTGTTGGATACCTCCGTCGCGTATACCAATGCAAGTGAGGACCCTCTGCACCAGTTGCTCAGCGGCGGCTTCAGCGGAGCCGCGCCAGCGCCAGCATCTGCAGCATACGGTCTGCGCGTGGCTGACAACGCAGGGCTGGAGATGAACCAGTGCCATGTCGAGAATTGCCCTGGCGTGGGGTTTGTTGTGGAACCACTGGCACGCGTCTCGGTCCGACAGAGCACGGTGCGGCGGTGCGGCGTGGGCATTCTCTTTACCGATTCGCCACCAGCAATGCGTGACAGAGGCGCGCCCGCGTTGGTCGGCTGCGTCTTCACGTCTGAATCGAGCAAGGCCATATTCTGCGCTGTCACGATCGATGACTGCGACGACGCTGGGGTGCTGTACCAGACGGGCGGCGCGGGTGTCGTGGAGTTGTCAGTCGTGCAAGGCTGCCGATATGGAGTGCGGGTCGAGGCACGTGCGACTGCGCTGCTGACTCACCTGCACATTCATTCCTGCCTCCGAGATGGGGTGAGTGTGACCGGGCGTGCCTCAGCAGAGTCATGTCTGCGCGGGCTACGCATCAGCGAGTGCGGGGGCTACGGTGTGCGGGTGTCACCGGGCAGTGTCTCCACAGCAGCCAGCGGCAATGCAGCACTGAGCACACAGAGCATCCTAAGCACCGCTGCAGCCACAAAGGGGCACGAGGGCGGCGGGGGAGACGCTGCCAGCGCAGGGGAGGAGGACGCTGGTGGACGCTTCCCGTCGATCGAGGATGCTGTATCACGGTATCTCTCACTTCACGGATGTGAAATTACCCACAACGTTGTGGGTGGCGCGCTGGTGGAGGAGGAGGCTTGCTTCTCTGACTGCTACTTCAGAGATACCGGCACGGTTAGTCTGCAGTGCTGTGGTGCGGCCTCGCGTGTGTTTCTGTTCCAGTGCCACCTCACAGTCAGTGACGGCGCTGCAGGGGCGGCGGAGGTGACCCACATAAGAGCAGAGAGCTTCTCCAGCGTTTACCTCTCCCACTGCGTGGCGGAGGGCGGCCACACAGGTATCGCATTAGCTGGCGCCTCCCTCATTAGGGCGCAAGACAGCGTGCTGCACGGTCACCGCCAGTCCTCCGTGGCGCTGAGCCTCAGCCCCCGGGACAGGACAGCGATGACCGGAAGTACTGTTCTCACGGCCCTTCTGCCTATCAGTGCGGCGGCACCACTGTCATCATTAGCTACCGCAGGGGCAGCGGCGGTGGGAGGCAGTTCCACCTGGGGAAGGGTCCAATTCGTTAACACCGCGGAGAGACGGAGCAGCGGCTGTGCGGAGCCTGCCGCTGCTGCTTCAGCCTCGCTTCGGTCGAGCACCTCACCGGGGGTGCCGCCGCCCCGCGCCGCGTATCTGGACTGTTACTTGGAGCGCTGTATCCTGAGCAATTGTGGCGGCACCGGGCTTGCAGTAGTGGAAGAGGAGGATGAAGAGGGGGCCAAGTCAAAGGCTGCACAAAAAGTCTCAGGCTCACTCGGCACCCCCTCCAGTTCCATCGCCGGCACTGGCAGGAGCGGGAGCAAAACGCGGCCTCGTAGGAAAGTGGAGCAGTCACCATCTCGCTACGCCCTCACATGCGCGCAGTGCTCCTTCAGCAACAACGCAAAGGGCCACGTTGTACTCCGCGGCGCCTGCCACAGCGCCTCTTTTTTGTTCTGTAGCTTCGAACAGGCTCCGGTTGCCCTGCACCTACTCCACAATCTGGTAGCGACGGTCCATGCAGAGGTGCGGGGCAGCTTCTTCACTGCCTGTGGAGTTGGCGTTGACGTGTGCGGCGGCGAACGGGTGGGTGTGGAGGACTGCGAGTTCCAGGGTCACGCCGAGTACGGGGTGCGGGTACGTGGCGGGCACAGGGTGGCCCTCACACGCAATCGCTTTGGGCGGGGCGGGGTCGCTGGTGTGCTCCTGAGTCCAGCGCTCACGCCTGGCACGTGCGGTGACCACCTGTTCAGTCCCGGCCACTGGAGAGTGCACAGATGCACCTTTGCTCAGTCGCCGTTGGGCGTGCTCGCATGGCTACCGGCACAGGTCGATTTACTTGTGAGCGAGAGTGTTTTCTCTGGCTGCGCACTTGGCGTGGCGTGTCGACCACTGGGCAGTGGCACAGACGTGGATGCTCCTGGGTCCACGGTGCCTGGTGCCACGCAGGTGGAGCCCCAGGTGGCTCCCACGCACCGCTCAGACGCCACGACGACCACTACCGCAGCGTTAGTGGCCAATATGTTCCGGGACAATCAAGTGGGCTGTGAGGTTACTGGACCGGTCTCACCACTGCTCTGGCGCAACATATTCGCAGCTGGTGAGCGGAGCTTGCTCGTTGTCAGCGGCGCTGGCGCCAGCCCAACTGTGGTAGACAATATGTTTCAAGACCACGGCGAGCTGCCAACTTTTCCCGGAACTGTGGCGCAGCGATCAGAGGAGGACCTCCGTTCTCTTGATCGCTGCGCCGCTGTGCGCATTCACAGCGGCGGCGGCGGCAAGTATGCGTGCAACGTGTGGAGGGGTAATAGAGTCGCTCTGTGCATCGATGACGCTGGCGACCCCTCTGGGGTAGGCTCCGTCGTAGTGAATGACAACTATCTGATTGCGAACGAGTGCGGCTTGCGTGTATCTGGAGACTGCCACGCGCGCATTGTGAACAACATCTTTACCGAGTGCACGCTCCATGACGTAAGCGTTTCAAGTGGCGTTGAGCCTATGACGAATGTGCTTCTCTCCTACAATCGCTTTGCCTCCATGCGTGTTCCATGCGCTGTCCACCTCGGTCAGGATGCCGCCATCAGCTTGCACTGTAATATCATCTCCGCCAACGCGGTTATTGGCGTTGAACTGGGGTTGAGGGCGGCCGCCTACGTCAGCGACACACTCTTTTATGGGGTCGGCACCGGTGTCGTGCTTGGGGAGAAATCCCTCTGCCACATGGCGGCTTGCTTTTTTGTGCAGCACGCGCAAGCAGCGATTGCTGGGTGGCTTGGGAGCTCCGTGTACGCGTCTCGTTGCGTGTTCCTCGGATATCCGGACCACAGCACAGTGAAGCAGAGCAGCGGATCAGATGGCTTCTACAGTGCCTGCGCCTTCTATTCCCCACAGTGGTGGACCGGCATCTCTGCCCCAGTGTTCTCCTGTAGTGGCGAGGCCACCCTGCGCTGCTGTCAATTCCACGGCAAGATACCGAGCGTGGTGCTCGAACCCCACAGTCAGGCCACCGTCACCGCCTGCGGCTTTCTCGGCAGCGATGTTGGCGTGACGGTGAAGTCGCACAACAAGCACGTGCTATTGGAGCACAACGTTTTCTGGGGGAACCACTTCGCTGCGGTGCGCCTCATGAGCAACTGCCGCGGCATGATGTACACCAACGCTGCTCCGAAGGACTCCATCGTGGCCTTCGGCATGCACTCCATGGAATCTCCAGAGGGGGACACCACTACCACACTACAGCGAGCTCCCTTCGCGGAGTGCAAGGCCAACACTGTGGAGGAGACGGAGGACATCGCCCTGCGTCTGTACGCGGCGCTGCTGACGGAGGCCCCTGGGTGGATCTCGCTCGTTGCGCCACTCTATAACCCGACGCGCGCTGATGAGGGGAGTGCTGAGGAGGACAATGCTGTCATGGAGGGTAGGGGCGACGCGGCTTCTGAGTCCACCTCCGCTCCTGCCGAAGTGGCGGGGGCGCGCGCCTTCGACAGGATTAAGGACAGCTATGGTGGCCAGGGCAGCGCAGAGGCCGCCCGCAGCGTTGCAGCGGCACTCGGCGTACTGCAGGCGAAAGCTGCCGCGGCAGAGGCATCTCTGCCGCCGAAGATGCAGACGGAGGGCTCGGGGCTGTCACAGGCGAAGGGCAAGAAGGCCACCACAGCGGACGCGTCGCGTCCCCCTCCGCCGCCCCCACCAAAGGCGAAACTAACGGTGGACACGCGTCACATCGCGGAGGTGGATGCGTCGGACCCAGCAGCGGTAATACTGCGCGTGCGAGAGCAGCTGGAGGCCTGGGAATCCGATGCCCTCTCTGTGACGAACAAAGAAGACCACACCGAGGCCACGCTCACTGTGCTGCCTCACAGGACACTGCCCACCACAGGCGGCGCCATCTCCGCAGACCAGATTGGTGCGCTCACCGCCGTTCTTACAGAGCGACGCCAGGCTAGCCTTCTTGGCAGCGACGACGCTATCGGGCACCTGCGCCCGGACGGAGAGCGGACTGCCTTCCCAACACGTCAGCCTAGCAATGTTGCATCCATCACAGCGTTTACTCGGGGGAGCGGGCGGTCAAACGGGCTCTGGCGTCTCGCGTCGGTCCTGGATGTGGGTGACGATGATGAGGGTAGAAATGCTAGCGACGGTGGGAAGTCAGAGGAGGGTGACGGTGTGACCAACAGGGCTATCAGCCAAGGAGCGCCGTGGGACAGTGGCTCCATGGGGAGCAAGCCACCAGGCAGCGTGGAGGTGTGGTCCAGGGATTACTACAATGCACAGCAGCAACGGGCTCGACGGTACCAGCCTCTGAGGAGCACGAAGTTACAGTACCTCTGGTGTGACATGGGCGGCGCGAACCCACTGTACAAGTCTCTTGCCACGTACGTGCTGGAGCGAGAGGGTAAGAACGGATTCGATCTGGTGCGCTCCAAGGATGCAGGCCCTTACTTCCCCTCGTACGCCAAGGCGATGTACTTCCTCACCGACAGAATCGGTTTTGATCTTTTCTACAACGACTTCTGTCTACGTGCTGAGGAGTACTGCCCTCCCTTCACGCCCCGGCCGTCATTACCGAGTGTGCACGATCCGGAGGAACATAGCGGAGCTAAGTCCACTGACGGGGTTGGATCGAACCTGTGGGATTGGTGTGTCGACCCTGACGAAGAGCAACAAAGCGAGGGTCAGGAGAGCTCAGAGCCACCGAGGTCAGCGACAGCACTGGAATCGCTCTACCAATATGAGGAGTCCCCGAAGCTACCAACCTCTCCACCCCCGCACTCGCCCTTGCCGGTCATTAAGCTGCAGAAAGGCACCGCGCGGGCCGTAGTTTCTGGAAAGGCGGCCCTGCCAAGCAGCACAGCCGCCAAGACCTCAAAGGCGGGCCGTCAGCAAGGCAGCAAGGCGAGTGCAGCCTCTAACGAGGCGAAGGGGCGGAACAAAAATGCAAAGAAGCGCCTCAAGGGCGCTGCCGCCACCACTGCCGCCGCCGCCAATACCGGCAAGGAGATGAAGGGCGAATCACTCACTTCACCCCCTCCGCTCTCGGCAGAGGTAGAGGCGGCTGCCCGAACTCCAAGCCCATCTCCACCAGAGGCGACGGACGCTCTCGCACCGGATGTAGAGCGCTTTCTCCACACAATCTCACCACGCAGAACCGCCTCATCGCCGCTCTCCTCAGCGGTGCTGCAACGCTCCCTCACCCCACTTGCGGTGCTGGTGGAGCTCCACTCCGTTACACGCCCAGTCTCGGGCGCGGCGCAGTCCGCCAGTCGATCATCGCACCAACGGGGCTATCTCGAGACCGTGATGATTAGCCGTCCGGGGAGCTCTGGGCTCTCCAGCGTCTCGGACCCGCGGTCCATGCTATCAGTGCGTGTGGGATCAGCGTTGACGGCGGGGCGAAACCCTGGCGTAATGCAGCTGGGCAAGCATAGGCCGTCGGATCAACTGAATGGCGCGAATGGCCGCCCCCCTTTTAGCTCAAAGGCCACAACGACGACGGCCATCACTACCACTGCAGCTGGAGCCGCTGCCGCAGAGCACCAGCTGGAGATGCGTACCCACGAGGAGAGCGCGGCTGCACCAGATGAAGATGACGATGGCGCAATGGCACAAAGTCTGTCCTCCTCACAGCTGCGCAGCAGCGCTAAACTGTCAACTGCTGAGAGCTGCGCCGCATCGGCGACTCCTCTGGATGATCGAAACATCGACAGTCAGGCTGCCGGTAGTGCCATTTCTGTGAAGGATACACCGGCATCAGATGATCACGGTCACGCTGGGGGAAGTGAGCGTGACTTGCCGCCAGACACGCCAGCTGGTGACGTGGACGCCCACCTCGGAGAGGAGAAAGTGGCTCTCCCCAACGCTGCAGGGGCAGTGGGGAATGAGGGGGACGGCCCACATGAGTCTGGACGTGCTGACGGAGGAGATGGCGATTCCAGTGAAGCCGCCCCACCCGTCGCTGCCTCACCCACAGCTACCCCTTCGTTACCCGCTACAACTGAGGCCACACGAGAGCAGGAGGAAGAGGAGAAGGAGCCAATGCGTCTCATTGGGCCCCTCGATGACGTGGACGCAGCAGCGGCCCCCACTGACATGGCAAAGATCCTCACCGGGGCGCAGGCAACGCCGCCGGGAAGTGTGGGCCACGAGCTGCCAAAGGTGGCTATCACTTCACTGCCGCGCCGCAAAGCAAAGACGCCGCCACCGCTGCCCTACAGGGCGCCCTCACTACCGCTACTGCCCATCCCACACGTCGAACGCCCTCCATCGCGGTGCATAGGATCGTCATCGCTGCCCTCCCCGCATCTTTCCACGAGAGAGGGGCAGGACCAGCAGCCGGAGTGGCTCGACACCTCTCTGGCCTCGTTTGCCTCTGTGGTTTCCTCTCTTCTCTCCAGGCCTGGCAGCAACACGCACTCCAGCAGGTTCTCGGCTATGACGACGGAGCATCGGCTCTCCTCGCTGGTCTCTTTCGTCACCACTGCCCAAGCGGACGAGGACACGTCTGTCGGCGCTGAGGATGAGAGAGTGGTGTCTGGTGCAGAGGCTGCCGAGGCGATCCTTGCGTCGGGCCTGGAGGAGGAGTTGGAGGATGTTGTGGCGATCCTGCAGGCACTGGTGGCGCGTCGAGCGGACGCTGGTGCGGGCTCTTGCGCCGCGAGGCTGGAGGAGTTCCTCCTGACGACCCCACTCACCTTCTTCACAACGTGCCACCACGCGCCGGGGGTACCCGGCATGAGCGGCTGTTACGCAGCGGTGAGGGGCGGTGGCAAGTGGGAGCCAGCCACCACGCGCCGCCACCATCAAGCGGGAAAGCTTCCACGCGCGGGAAATGTGACCCTGCGTGATGAGAGTGCCACCACCGCTAGCAGCAGCAGCGACAGCAGGAGCAAAAAGAATGGCGCCGATGGCGCTGCCAGCAGTGTTGTTGTCTACATCGGCTTACCAGTGCCCACCACGCGCGACCTACCCTCCCCTGTCACTGCGGCCGACACCGAGGCGACTGCGAACCGTAACCAGGGCACGCGGGTGCGCCACCTGGCAGTTACTCTGCAAGGCGGGCGTGGAGTGGTTCAACTGAGAGTCCTGGAGCTTCCCCTGTCCTCCATTCATCCAAACCTCTCCTCGTCGACTACTGGAAGGGATGCCGCTGTGCGCAGCGGGTGGAAGTTCCCCACACACCAGGTCGAAGCCCCTTTCCTGCCGTATCAGCTCCCTAGTCAGCGCACCGAGCCAAGTGGGTGGGAGCACATCTCCAGCTCGTCGCCGCCCTTCGATTCACCCGTCATCACGCAGCCACTCTCAGGCGGCCTGCAGAAGCTCGAAAAGAAAGGGCAGCAGTCATCACCGTCGCCACCGCCACTGCCCATTTCCTATGTGGAGCTCCGCAAGCAGCTATCCACGGTCATCGAAGTGGATGCCACAGCCGCAGGGGCTGCAGCAGTGGCTGCCACTTCGATGACGACAATGTGGACAGCAGCTGCTGCACGGCCTTCAAAGACTGGAGGAGCACCACCGCCACCTCGCAGGCTGGCTCCTATGAAGGGCACACCCTTCGACCCCGCAAAGCCACAGCAAACTACACCGTTTGGGGACGGCTGCAGGCCACTGACATACGTCTCTGGTGCATACATGAATCTCTTCTGAGATGAATCTCTTGTGGGGGAGCATAAGTGAGGTGACAAACACCTATTCTCTCTGTCTCACATGTGCACTCCTTTGCAGAGGAGAAAGGAGAAAAAGAAAGAGCGCGTCTACATACACACGCGTTTTTGTGTATTTGCTTGTACTTATATTATACGACTAGAGGACGTCACAGAGCGCCGGCTGGCCTTTACCAATGTACAATGTATTATCAATGCTACCTCTCCCCTCTTGTGTCTTGTTTTCTTTTTCCTATGCTCGCCAATGCACCCATTATCTTTTTTCACCTTTCAGTAGTGCGATTCGCCACGTGTGTGCATGTAGGAATTGCGTGTGTGCGTTGAGATATCTACCAGCCACCATGCCAGTGGCACACACACACACACACACACACACACACACACAGAGGGGTGACCCTTACTTATTCCGGCGATAGACCAGGGAGAGGACTGCACTTCACTCTTTGCACCTCTCTTGGCCAGATATGTACGTGAGTATGATGTGTGGAGGGAACGCTCGAGAGAGGTAAGCAAAGAGACTGCCACCCTGGGCGGCATGCGGAGGCAACCTCACCCCACTTTTGCATTATGCAGCTGTTGTGGACAGTTTTTCCTTTTTTCCTACGGCGCCGTGTGTGTGTGCATTTCCTTTGCCTCTTTTCACCTTTTTGATTTGCATCTAATTCGTTTTATGTGTGTGTGCGCGCGCGTGTTTCTATCAGAGACTGCGCGTTAGCGTATTCGTCGTAGGCGTCGCCGCTGTTCGCCTACATACATACAGACACACATACATATATAGTAGTGGACAGTAATTGTGATTACAGGCACCATTGGCTATACTCACTTGGCGCACATTAGCTATGGAAGTCTTACACCTTCTTGATGTGGCCTATAACGGTGACAAGGCGCAGCGTACAGAGGCCACCGCCAACCTGGAGACCTCCCTCAAATCGCAGGATGGTCCGAGACATCTCCTCACGCTGATCCAGGCGGGGGTGAACCCCTCACTCCCTGCTGAGCGCAGTCTCTCTGCGCTCCTGTACGCCAAAAACTCCCTCATGTACGTGATGCCAGACGAGTTACTGCTGGCCGCACCTACGATTGTGACAGAGATTGAACAGACCCTGCTGAAGGGTGTCTTTGAGGTATCGGAGACACACCGCCGCATCGTGTACGAATGTGCCTCCACGCTCATAAGCGGATTCAACTGGGACTACTCGTCTCAACTACTGCCGCAGCTCGGGAAGAACCTGGAGAGCATCCCTGTGGAGCAGTCCCGCGCTCTGCTCGGAATGCTTTATGTCGCTGCGAAGAGGTTCAAGACGATTAGTCTGGTCCCGATGAATGTGAAGTTGGAGGTATGCGAGGCCCTGATTCAGGGGCTCCCTGGATACATTGCGTACAACAACTATCACATCTTCCACCTCGTCTTCAAACTATTGGAGTGTGTGGTGGAGACATTGCTGCAGATGGATAAGGTAAACAACATTCCCGGCAGCACGCTCGATGAGTGGTTCGGTGTAATGGCAGACTTCTTCGGCAATCACCACCAGGCAGCATCTGCCGCAGCCGGAAGCACCTATCAGTGTTACATCAGGTGCATGAAGCGGATTGCCATGATCACCTTTTCCGTGATGAGCGACGCGACGCGGCGCAAGCGGCCCACCCCAATAGCCCTGCACTTTCTGAAGGTCTGGGCTGCCCGTTTTTTGGATGTATGGCAGCAGTGGCTAGGCTTCTGCATTGCCTCGGAGGACCGCTCCGCATTCATGAAGAGCGAGCTCTTCGCGATTCGCTTTATCAAGCTGTGCACACTCGATGAGTCGTTGTACAAGCAGCGCATTCATCCATTCACCATGCAGATAATCGAGAGCCTACTCTTTCCTTACCTTTGTTATGGTGGAGACGACGCGGAGGTCTTTGCTGATGAGGAGAACCTCTCCGAGTTCGTGCAGTACATGTTGGACGATAGCGTCGGCAGTGGTGAGTTGTCGCAGCGTCAGGCCGCCTCCAACGCCATCCTGGCGATGGTGGGTGGGAAGAAGAAGTACCACAATGCCAAGGCAGTGCTGCAGCAGCTCATCGCCGTGCTCACGCAGGGGTTGGCGCTCACGGACTGCGATGAGAACTATCCGAAGCTCTTTGGCTTCATGCAGCTACTCTCGATCGTGCGCAAGTACTTGCGTGACATACCAGAGATCTGGTCCGGCCAAATGGCTCAGGTGCTCATGACTTACGTGGCCCCGAGGTGTGCGCCACAGGTGCCCCTGGTGGCGCTGCGGTGCAAGGCAATCGTCGTGTGCATGCGGTACTCCAAGGTATCGATGCCGACCGAGCAGGACTTTGTTAGTTTCATTCAGATGCTATGTGGCCTTGTGGGCGACACAGATGCACGCATACGTTTGTCTGGCATTGACGCCATCTGCACAGTGCTGGAGATTAAGCGGGCGCGGCCTTACCTGATGCCGGTGCTCGTCCCCCTGATGGACGAGTGCCTTGTGTTTCTGAACCGAGTGCAGACTACCTTTGTCCCTACTGTTATCTTGCACCTCGCCACACACTTTTCCCCTGAGCTGGCGCCCGTGATGGGGAAGCTAGGAAGCACCCTCGTGCAGCACTTCCTTGCCACCGCATTCGACATGGAGCTACAAGAGATGGAGTTGGTGAATGGCAGCGACATGGCGACGTATGAGCGCGCCGCCTTTAGCGCGGATGCACTACTGGAGACTATCTACACAGTCGTGACCTCGTGCAGCGAGAACATACCGGCCTTCGAATCAATGCGGCTGGACTTGATCCGTTTGATCCGGAGGGTGCTTGAACAGCCCGACTGCTTCGACTTCATGGAGAAGACGCTCTGCATTTACCTGCACGTTGTGAGCTTCTCCAAGCCCATTACGGCTGAGCTTTGGGAGCTCCTCCCATTGCTGTTTGGCGTTGTAGATAGCGGCATCGGTGTGGACTTCTTTGCCACGATCGAGGAGGTGCTGGACAACTACATCTCCAACGCCACAATGGAGTACCTGACAAACTCAGCTGTGATGGAGGCCACCTTCACGGTTTGCCAAAAGATGCTGGTCGGTAATGTGGTCTGTGCTCCTGAGAATCAGATGGCGGCCGGGCAGCTTATTGAGGCGATGCTGCATCAGGCGAAGGGCTGCACGCTACAGCAGAACCTCTTTCATCCGTACCTCACACGCTTCGCGACGCTGCTGCTGCAGGCTCTCATCCACCCCGACATCGCTGGCGGCGACGTACGGGTGCGCATCTGGGTGATCGCGGCGCTGATGGACTGTTTCACGTACGATGCCGCGGCGGCCATCAACGTGCTGGTGGAGACCAATGCATACCCGCAGTTCTTTGAGGGAATGCTGTACTTCTTCCGCGGGTGCTTTGTCGACTCGGAGACAGCGGCAGTAGCGGCTCCAGAGGGGAAGAAGAAGGGCCGTGGAAAGTCAAAGAAGCGTGACGAGGCGGCGGAGGTGGTGGAGAAAATGTCGCTGCTCACGCGCAAAGTTATTATTCTCGGCCTTTCCTCTCTCCTCTCCTTTCTGGTGAGCCCGGCCAACGCGTCGCATGCGTGCTACGCCACCTTCACCGCAAACTATCTCAACGGCGTTCTGTCTCTGCTACAGTACTGTCTGTTTACGAACGAGAGCATATATGAGGTGCGGTGCCGCATCTCCGAAGAGAATCTGGAGAAGATACGCTGTGGCGAGGGCGAGGAGGACGTGGAAGATGTGGACCTGAATGACGATGCCGTGCTTGGCGTTGATGGCGGCGATGATACTGAGGAGGTGTACGACGACATCTCCGAAGCGGATCACTACGACGACGAGGGTGACCGTTTTGGGTTGGAACTTGATGAGGCGGACGACTATGACAGCCCTATCGATGACATCAATGAGGTCCATGCCTTCCTGCAGTGGGCCGCACTGATGCCTGGGCAGCCGGCGGAGATCCAACAGCATATGCAGAGTGTGCTTCGCGCAGAGGCGGACTTCACGAAGGCAGCCACCGTTGCTGCTCGCTACCGCGAGCTTTGTATGGAGCTGGAGAAGGCAATGCAAGCTGATTACCAGGCTCGCACGAATCCCGGAACTGCTGTGAGCTAAGGCGATAATGCGGGAAAGTGGGTGGCGATGGAGGCGTTGAAATGCAAAGGGGGGCGGGGGAAAAGGGGTGGCGATGGTGGGGTGCCGGCCCAGTCTGCTCACTACGATGTCCTCACACAGAGCACACGTCCTAGTGACCCCTTGCTCGCCCCTGGCCGTTCCTTATTATTTTTGTTTTTGCTCACTATAGCAGCGCATGTGAAAAAAAAGCATGTGTGCGCGTGCTTTTTTAATCCAGCGCCTGCTCATCCCATCTGGCAAGTGATCTGACTTTGGAGTGTGATGACTCCAGCTGCCTCTATAAAAAAGCAGGACAGTGAGGGAAAAAAATAAGAAGAAAGAGAGAGAGAGTAAAATTAAGATAATGTAACTGTCAAGTAAAAGAAAATTAGATTTGTTCTAACTACGTGCTAGCTTTGCCATGATTGTTTTTCTATGTCTGCCACTATGTGTGCAGTGCCTAATCCGTGTTAACATAAAGTAGGTACGCTGGAATTGTGTTTTCGGAGTCTCTGCAATCGTCACACAAAGAAAGGAGCATTTACGTGATCCCATCCCCTTTGGACGTGCAGATTTATGCGTGCAATCCTCTTCCAGCTTATGTGTGTCAATGACACTGTGTGCATCACCATTTTCAAAATTTCCTTTTCATTATCTTGTTTCTGCATCGTCTACTAAAACATATGCATATGTATCTGTGTATGTCTACATGTTAGTATTGAAGCTGTCCGCCTCTGTATATTAATCAAAATAAGGTAAGTTTGAAGCGGTGCAATCAGGTTGCAGTACCTACGTTGCAGGTACTGCACACACACACACAGATATATATATATATATATATAATATCTTAAGGTAGGTACGTAGGAGTACCGTAGTTCTTTTGTTACATACAATAAGGGTGAGCACACACACACAGTACATCGGAACACATAATTATAATAAAGGATAGGAGGTGGGAAGAAGAGAAGGAGAGGCTTTTCTGAATCTTCTCTATCTGCCAACTGTAAGGATTCAGATACAGATTTATCTAGTGCCAACAGATACGGTCTCTACTACTTCTGGTCATCCTCGTATAGTTCCCGTCCTCTTAGACCGTCCGCTGTCGAGACACACGACAGCACCGTCAGGTGGCATTGTGCGGTTAGCCCTTCGCAGTAGTTCTTTTTTTTTAATCCCTCCTCTTCGTTTGCCCCTCACCCCGCGCACCCATAGCATCTCCATCGAAAACACAAGAGGAAAGTGGAGATATTTGTATATTCCGCCAGTGGTTCTTCTCGGCGGCACCCGCCTACACACATATTCATATAAGCAGACACTTTTACAGATAACAGTGCTTGTGTTGTGTGCGTGTCCGTTAGCTTTGGTGACCCTTGTGCGTGTGTAGATATATATATATATCTTTTTGTGCTTACGAGGAAGTCTGTCTCCTCTTTAATACGGTCAGACTCGAGACAGAGTGTTTGTTCCCCCCTCCACACCGGTTGGCGCTTATTTATTTTTTATTGTATGGGCTCACCTCTCCCCTTCTAGATATCTATAATTATATATATATATACTGTTGTAACCGTTGAGCGGAGCAGTTCGCGGTTACATATATATATAATTATATAACAACGCGCACATAGCGTCGATTATAGCCCCGAGTGCACCATGGGTGTCGCAATGACGAAATCGAAGGAGGAGGTAGCGGCCAGCAACATGGCAGAGCAGCGCACGACCCCGATGATCACAGTCCCTCTGCCACCCACCGCACTGATATGCTCATGTGGCCGCACGACCACGCAGGGGTGTCCAGGGGCCCCTGCCAACCCACTGCCCAGTCTAATCAGCGGCCAGCATGCCGCCTCGCTCACCTCCTCGACCTCCCTCTCGAGCACTGAATTTCGCCACTGCGCCTCGGCCCCGTCGCTCTCTCCCTTCGTCAACCCCTCCGTCACCTCCTCCATTTCACAGCGGCGGTCCACCCCCCGGGGTACGGTGTCTCTCAGCTACCAAGGGAGGAGCTGGCCCATCACGAAACGGCCTGCGCCTGGCCCCGCTGCTGGGAGACTGGCAATGGAGCATAGCCGCGAGGAGGAGCTGAGCGGCTATGTCAGTGACTCCTCGAGTGTCTTTTCACTCCAGTCCGAGGAGGAAGAAGAGCACGCCGCCACCACTGTAGCGGATGGCTTCCCCTCGCTCGCCCCTGTTGGGTCGCTCCATCCACTCGCGGTGACGAGCAGAGGTGTCGTGCCCGAGGTCTCAGCGAGTGGAGTCCGCCACCTTGTACTGCGAGAATACGCGCAGGATATCCCAGCGGAGTCAGTTGGGAAAACTCTCCTGAATTACAGCTTTGACTCCCGCGTCCTCCAGGGGGGCGGGACTGAGCGTGGGCAAGCACACTTGCTGACCGCCTTACAAAACCACAGTAACACTGAAGTGAGTGACAGCGAGGTGAAGCACAGCGTGGCGGAGTTTGTTGGATTCATCAACCAGCACGCGCTGGAGATGCAGGTGTCCCGCTCGAGCATCCCTTGGTTCCGCGCCACGGACAAGCAGTCGAGGCACAACACTAGCAGTAGTAACAGCAGTAGGCAGAGTCACATCACGTGGACGCCGTACGAGTACGTGGAGAGCGCGCCTCAGTCCCCCACAAGCCCGTTTGCGAGTAGCGACAGTTTCATGACCTCCATCTACCGCTCCACCGGTACTAGCAGCAGTTCCTACGCCACCAGGCCACACTCGTTGGCGACATCGCCGCTGCCCAGGGCTGTAGAAGGCATTGTGTACACGTATGGTGTCCTTTTCTCCGCCGAGACGAAGGCACTCTCTCCGGTGAACCACTCCTTCGATACGGGCCCCAGCTCGATGGGTGTGACGACGAGCGCTGTACTCTCCGTCACGTCCAGTCCCATGAGCGTTGTGCATAGCGTAGTGGTGCCTAGCAGCCTGCCCACACACAGCTTTCTGGTGGGGGGTGTGTGCGCGCAGTCGACCCCGAATTGCAACGTGCCAAGCTACCTAGAGAGACCACTTCCACTGACAGCGACGGAACTAAGCAGAATCGATGAGGAGGAAGTGGAGACAGAGGACGACGAGGTGGAAGAGGATGCGTTGGATCAGGCGACAGGGGAACCAACGGCGTGTGGTGAGTTCTTGCTGTACCCATACACCTCTACTTCCGGCCTCTCCAGCACCTCCACAACTAGCAGCACTCACCACAGTAATGAGCGCAACCCCATCATTTCTGGCACCGAGCCGTACCGCAACCAATTGGCAAGACGTGCGAATGAAGACTATCTGCTCTACACTCAGGTACGCTCCGGGGCCCTACGTAGCTCCCTAATCCCCCACGATGGTCAGCTATTCGTCGCCCCCCTCGCGAGGGAAGGAAACTGAGCAAATGCTCAGGCACGGTGTAGAGATATATCATTGATAATAATAGTAGTATTTGCATTATTATTATTATAAAAAAAAACTGAATAGTACTGTTGGTCTGACGTACTCACAACGCGGATGCAAATTCGTACTAACTAAAGACACTTGTATACATTTATATATATATCTATATATTGAAGATGAGCACAGTTCCACTTCTCCCACTCAAGCAGTCAGCCGCTCGTTCTTGCCGCTGATATTATATTTTTCTTTTTTCAGCTGCTGCATACAGACATGCTTGTTTGATTGAAAATATGCTCTATCCATCTTATTTCATTCTTTGCTGAGGATGCTCTTTTTCAATTTTGCTTTTCTAAATATGGTGATTTCCTCTGTTTCCAGAGTGCTGAGCGCATATTTTTCCAGTTGTTATTTGTTCCGTCAAATTCAAATAGACTCTCTCGGTGGGTGTTTCATTCACGTGTTACATGTGTGTGTGCGCTTTTGACTGTGCGTCTGTGTACTCGTTTTCCTTTCTCCCATATCCCTCACATAAGCACTTTCACTTTTGACCAACTGCAAGAACATATACACACATAGCGAGGCGAAAAAAAAAACACGCCCATGATCTCTTTCTCCCCATTTTTTCTTTTATTCGTTCTGTTTCTTCGTTCACTGCCAGCAGAGACTGAGGAGTCCATTGGCGCAAGTGATTCTGTTATGCATTTGGTTCCCCCCCTCCCCCCCCCCCTCCCGCAAAAGAGCTCTGGAGATGTCTGTGGCCGGCTTTTTTGTTTTATCACCTTACTTTTTTATAGTACTGTTACCATCTCATTTCAGCTCAATGGATTCACTTCTCATGATTTTTTGTTTTTTTCCTAGTTAGAATTTCTTCGGGGCTTTTAGGGCGATTTTTGGGGGGTGACTGCAGTAAAAACTGTGAATATGACGAGTGGAGGTGTCCTCATGCTCGATCTCTCTTTGTTGTTTGTGACATGTATGAGCTTTCACACTCAGTGTCTCTCGGTGGCTATCTAAAAGGAGGGGAGATGTGGAATATGTATGCTTGTTCGAGGCTCTCTGTGGTGCTTTTTCCTGTTCTGCTGTTTTGTTGTTGTTGTTTGCTCTGCTGCTGTGAACTTGGTGCTTGTATCAGCATTCTATATGCCGCTGTTTCCACACCCTTCACATGCCCCTCCCTCCCTCTCCTGTGAAGCACAAATACCCCCTTTTTTGTCCTTTTGCTATTTTTGGCTGCCGCAAAACCGGCCCAACAGTTTCAAGGAGAGAGTGTTTCTTTTGTGTGTGTTGTAGCAAAGAGTGGTTGCTTTCTTTTTTTTTTTACTCGGCGAGTCGCTGTTGTTGTTGTCACTTCTTTGCGCGCTATGTTTCTAACAGGTACGGTAGAAAGTGAGAAGAACTAATGGTAAGGTATCGATGAGCAGCCCTCACAATATATGCACGGTGTTGAAAACTACCTTTTTTTAAGACGTTATTTTCACCTTTTTTCTCTTTTCTCATCGTTATTGTCATTATTATTTTTATTTGTAGTGTTCCTGTTCTCTACTGCGGCCCCTATCGCAGCTTTATCTCTCGCTCAGACATGCCTGCTGTGTTTCCTGTTTAGTCTTTAAAAAAAGAATTACCTCCCTCTGTGGGTCTCTTCTTTTTTTTTCGCCTCGTGTCGCGGTAGAATTATATACATATATGTGTGTAGATGAATAGTTTTGTTTGGTCGTGCATACGGGTGTGTGTGTGTATGAAGCACTGTTTTCTTTCTGTGTAGACCTTCAGCGCTTGTGTAGTCCCCCCCCCCTTGCGCGTATGTGAGTGCTCGCTGTGGGCTGTTTGTACATGATGCTGCGCGCCGGTAATTCAAGCTGTATCATATCCATCTGATAGCGTTGATCTCACTCTATTTCCTCCCCCTCCCCCTTTCGTATCTCAGTAGTTGAGAGCGGCACACTGTAGGTACAGCTTGAGGGGATTTTCCCAAACTGTTTCCTTGTTCTTTATTCTACACATTCACTTTTATTTTGACTTTGGTTTCTTCAATATTCCATCATAAATGCTGCCTTTTTTTTTCGTGTAGGTTTTTGGGGTTATCGACAATCTTTTCCATTGTGGTTGAGTTGCGCACACAAGGATTGCTCACTCTGTTGCTTATACGAATTTGAATCCTTTTTTTTCTGTGTTTGTTTATGTCGGTACTACTCTCTCGAGGAGGGTGTCGTCATGGAACGCTGCAAGACGGCTCCTTTGCGTTGTCAGAGGCATTTCAGTGTGGAAGGGAAGAACCTTATTCTGGGCACGTACATCTGCTCGCCAGCTCTTTTAAAAAAAAAACATGCAAGCAGCAGAGAGCATATATAGATATATAGTTCTCACCTAATAGTTAATTTCTTATTCATTTATTTTTCATGTCAGCTTCTTCTCCTATCCCTCTTAGAGTCAAAAGGGACAGAAATTTTGGAGATGAGTGTGCACGTGTGTGTGTGTGTGTGTTTCTGTTGTACAAGCTGAAGAGCTAAGGAAGATAACATAGAAAGCAGCATTTCGCAAACTGAATATTGTCTGATGCATACACATTGATGCTATAGGTACACATTAATATGTTCGCGTCGTAGCGTGCTTTTTTTCTCTTTTTTATTTGGTGGATGGAGGAAGGTAGATGGACGATTTACCTTGCTAATCATTTCAGATATGACAGCGAGATATATTTAGTCCTTAAATGTAATGCTGACCATCTCCATGAGACTGCTGCATGCGTAGGTTGCATATATATATATATATATATATATATATATATTTGCACTTGTCAGTACAGGTCGATCTCTGAAATATTCCCTTCCCCCCTTCCCTCGCAGAAGTCCCACTTTTTGTGATGTGTTCGTGCAATGCATCCCTTTTTTTTAATGTGAGCTTTGTGCTTTTCTCTTTTTTTTTTTGCGCGAACTCATACAGTTTCTCGTGATTGAGGGAAATCCCAGTATGTTTGTTTGCATGTGCTACGATATAATAGTTCTTTGCTCAGTGTTCTCTTTGTATCACAGGAAATGTGAAAATAATAAAAAACAATAGCATGATCATGTGGCTATCAGAAAAAAAGCAGAACGAGCTGGAGTAGAGAAGAAAGGTGAGGACGTGCAAGCTTTGGCAGGAGGGAGTGGATACGGCATCGCATGGTAGGGATTCTGTGCGTATACCGTCGCAATTCCGGTCCTCTCCATTTCCATCTCTCTCAGACTGCATTTATCAAATCACACACCCCAATCGGCATTTGTTTGGCCTTTTAGCTTTGAATTCATGCGTCATCAAGGCTTGCGCGTATGTATACACGCTTATAGATATCCAGACCTTTTGTAGTTTTGACTTTACTAGTGCGCGGTGGATTGCAGTTATGTCCAACTCTCTGGATCATGTGCCAGCATTCGTGACACCTGAACAGGGCGAGCTCATCAAGCGTGAGCGCGAAGAGGATGGCACTGCAGACACCGAGGAGATCTTCCCACCACCAGTGATGAGGCGTGTAGAAGTGGGAGAAGAGTTTGCGTCTGTGCACTCAGACAGCCAATCAGCTACACGTGAAGCAGGAGAATATGGGGAGGTAATCACCGCTGCCACCAATGGCGACCTAAACAGCACCTTCGAGAAGGGTTCTGCTGCCGCTGCCAGTGCGGAGGACGAAGGCTATGAGGATGAGGACGAAGAAGGGTTCGCAGGAATCATCTTTCGTGTATCGGAGCTCGAGGCAACAGAAAGGCAGGAGACTCTGCGCCACGCTCTCGCGATGCGAATGGTGAGAGCCGAAGAAGCGGTGATCAGCGGTATGGCGGGTGGGCAGAAGAGACAACAAGAAGAGCAGCAGAGGTCGCTGTCATCGTCGTCAGCTGCGCTCCAACAGAAGGACCCCCCGCTGAGCACCGCAACGCTCGTGGCCGCACAGCATGACGACGCTGAGCTTACGCACACCATGCTGCATCTGTCTCGAGCCTCCAACAGCGCACGCGAGACGGAAATGTGGGGCGCGCGGACGCGAGCTCTCTCTGAGCACCTGATTGCCGCCACGCAGTCACAGCAGCACGGCCACCATCAACAGCAGGGCCCGCTCACTAGCGCGGAGAGCGTAAGGAGACTATACGTGGACGCTGGAGTACCGCTGCTCGGTCCTCACCACGACGACCACACAAGCGAGGACTTGCTGCGCCCTCATCAGCAGCTAATGCTCAAGGAGGCACAGCAGACGGCGCTCATCGCCTCCACGATTACAAAGATACTGCCCATGATGCGAGACCCGCAACGCCGCGAGGTAGTGGGGGAGCTACTGCGCACCCTGTCACACATAGACAGTACTAACATGCGCAGCGGAGAGCGGCTGCGAGAGCTCATTCGTCATCAGCGCTCCGTCGACGCGCAGGTGGACGCGCTGCTACTCCCAGCGCAGGAATGGGGCCTACTGGCGGCGCAGCGCACCTTGGCGCACAAGGAGGAGCTCCTCTGCTCCCCTGTAGCCTATGCTGAGCAGCGAGCGCTCGTGCAGAACAAACTTCTGAGACAGCGACTTCATAAGTTGAGGGCGGCCTTGACAGCGGTCGTTATGACATCAGCCTCCATTACGCCGCCGACATCGGCGCCGTCACAGCGCGGACGCGGGTCGGCGACTGTAAAGGAGGTGGCAGAGTTAGAGGCGAGCTGCAAGAGATTGGAGGAACTCAAGGACAAGCTTGCCCGTGAGCTGCTCTTCCTACGCAAGGACGTTCATGGAGTTGGGGTGAGTGAGTTGGTGCGCACCTCCGCTGAATGGGGCGACGGTACTGGTAACGGCGGGGGCAGTAGCGGCGGCGGCGGGGTTGGTGTGTGTGAAGAGGCTGTCACGGCTGCGCTGCTGCGTGAGAGTGACAGCAGGGTCGCACAGGCCGTGGATTCCTCTCTCGGAGAGATCGAGGGATACAGTGAGGCAATACGGGGCTCCGGCGCCCTCCTTTGTTTGCGTGAAGGAGTTGCCTCACGTCAGCGTAGCCTCGCATCGTTGGTGGCAAATAATGTGCTGCTGCACCAGCAGGTGTGTGAGGCTGTCTTCGCGGCCGACATAGCAGTAGACACGGCGACGGCCAGCGGGGCTACCAGCGCGCTTCTTGAGCAGTGTGGTCTCCCCTCTGGTGACCACCACCTCAGGGAGGGTGACTGCGAGGATGCGGGCAGCGGGGGGCTGTTGGTGGAGGTGGGGGGAAGTGTGCTGGCGCTTTACCACCAACGACTTTCAGAGCTGCAGGCGGTGACGGAGGAGCACCTTCGGGTAGTTCAGGCTGAGGTGTCGGTGCCAGAGCTGCAGGCCCGTAACGCCGCGGCGTTGCTCCTGCGCCTGGTGCAGGTGTCTGACCAGAGCCGCGCAGTGGAGGTGTACGGCGAGGGGACTACCATAAATGCCTTCTCTGCGACGCTCCAGGACGCAATAGGGGGGCTAGAGAAGCACGTCGGAGGGGGTGGCGTCGAGACGTGTGCGGGGGCGCCGTCACCACTGCCAACATCAGCGTCCGCATCTGCGTCGCCTGCGCTACAGTGTGCGCCGGTGTTTACACTCCCAGCATTGCCCGCCACTGTGACGGAGCTTCAGAAGCGCTATGACGAACTGTCCGCCCGCACACACAAGTCCATACGTGCTGGGTGGGGGGCGGTGGCGGACACGTGCGTGGCAAAGGCCGCGGAGGCAACGTGGTACTCCCAGTTGGCGGTGGAGCAGACACCTGTCCGGGTGACAGAGGCACAGGAGGCTCGCAGTTCACTCCTTCAGACGCTTGCTGCGGCACGGGCGAAGGGCCAGGGGGTTGCCGCGCTCAGACACTCGTTGGCAGCTGCAGAGGCACAGTTGGCGGAGCTGCAGGTGGGGCGACGCAAGCGGTTGACTGAGCAACTGGAAGAGCAGCGCAAGCGATTAGTGGAGGAACAGGCAGTCGTGGCAGCACTACGTGCAGAAGTAGCAGTCCAAGCCGCGGCAAAGAGTGCGGCAGAGGAAGCGAAGGCCGAGGACCTCACTGAGGTGACTGTGAAACAGGAGCCCGAGAACTCCTCTGTCATGGGTGTGGAGCCGCCGCCTCTTCCAGAGTTCACAGCGAGTGCTCCCAATACTGAAGAGCCCCTATGGACTGACGAGATGGCGATGCTGGCATCCGCTGACCCTGAGGCAGATGACAGCTACCGAAGCGAGGGGAATGTGAAGCAGGAGGTGTCCCAAAGTAATGTGGGGGATGGAGACGCCAGCCATGTCTTCGAGCCCTCATACATAGAAGGGGGAGGCAGCACAGAAATACACGACGACACCACAGCCGTGAGCGTGGAAGAGCAGGCGGACTCCAAGGAGCCGCAGCCATCATTTGCAACTCCGATGGACACATCAGCAGCGGTCTTTGATGATGACAATCCCTTCGCTTCTGGTTTTGGATTTGATGAAGAACAGTAAGTGAGAGGGCATGAGGAGTTGCGTGTGTGCTTGATGCTGAAGTCGGCCCCTCGCTCCCTTCTTCACACGCATTGGTACATAAGGGAATTAACGGTCCCTGCGCTACTCCAAGCACAAAAAAAGAAGGTTGGAGCTCTCCCCATCTCTCTGTCCCTCCATATAATTATTTTGTGTTTCTTTGTGCATTCACGTATGTGTAAGTGTCCTCGACGGCACACTGCCTCTGGCCAGTGTTGCCCAGTGTATCCTTTTTCTCGCCCGTGCAGGGTAGCACCTCAAATGTGTGCCCATTTTGCTGTATCCTCCTGCTTCTTTTTCTATTATTTATTTTTCAATTTATTGTCGCTGTTAAGTGTTGCTACTGCTACTGCTGCGACAGGCAATAAGCAACTCTGCTCATAATACGTGCGATTGTGCTTTGCACATACAGGTCTAAAGCACACATACACAGAGCGAGAGGGAGAGAGAACGAGAGGGGTGAAAGCATGCCCTTTACACTTGAAACCTGTACGCTGATGTGGCCTTCAGTGCGGTCTACCACCACCAGCTCGTCACTCGAGCTCGTGGATGGAGCGTGGATTGTGGGGTGGAACCCGCGCGGGCTCTCAGTGGTGGTAGCGTGGCTTCTCCAGAACATGTCCTTGACTGAGGCGCGGGCGGAATTGGCAAGAGTGACGACTGAACTCAAGCACTGCCCGACCCCGCTTAACGTTCCGCGGTACAGCGCGCTGCAGTTGCTCGGATACATACGTGGCTCGGGGCTCACCACCACCGCCGCCTCCAGTACAACTGCGCCCCTCAGCAGTGACTGTGGAGCGGCCGCTGGCGGTGGCGGGAGGGTTGACAGACAGTCGTCGCCCAGTGGTGGTGGCGGGAGCGGCGCGTGTGCCTTCCCAGACTCTGAAACCCTTCGCACTGACAAGGATGTGCGCATGCTTCGGATGAACAGCGATGTGTGGATGGAGTTGATGCCCGGCCCCTCACTGGGCGAAGTATGGTGCTGTGGCTATCGCGTGCAGGCTTGCCAGCTACACGTCATCCGGATTGACCCCTCGTGTCGCTACTCCCTCAAGCCCGTTGTGTTCACTCCAACCGCGTTGTACTCGGCCGCTGGTGTTCGAGAGCTGATGGCGGGCCGAGAGCCCATTTGCGTTGCTGGGGCGCTCTCCAACATGGAGGGTGTTCTTCTACCTGATATTATGAAGGCCGAGAGCGCACCCCGCGTACCGGCCCCACGCCCGGCGCAACGCGCGCAGCCACTCACCAGTGGAGCACCTGAGGATCCGCAGTCGCTGAATCGTAGAGGGCAGCACTCCAATCAGCACCCACTGCAGCTGCAGCAGTCGGGTGCGTTTGGTGGGAGTGCCTCCACCTACGTGAGCAACCGTGACTCCATAGAGACCCGCTCTGTGCTCCGCAGCCCCAGCAACAGTGACGGCGACGAGGACGTTCACCAGCACAGCACTCATCGCCGCGATGGCGCGCTGAGTGGGGAGGGGCAGGGCAGCTTCTCAATCGCCGGGGGCAGCTTCTCCGCCGTCTGTGAGGTCGCACACGGGGACCACTGGAGAATAGAGCAGCTTGTGGAGTGGGTGGCGCTTCCTGGGGTGCCGCCGCGGCTCAACTTCCCCACCAGCCAGGACCAGTCGGAGATTGGTGTCGTGCTGGCGATGAGCAAGGCGGCCCGGAACGTCCGTCGTGTGGCGCGCGGGAAGGAACCACAGCTACTAGAAGACTACAGTTGGGGTGGTAACGAGGGCAGCGGCAATGATGAAGCGCTCACTCGTAGCTCCTCTGGGCGCATTGGAGAGGGGGAGACCCCACCAGCGACGGCAACGGCAACGGCAACGGCGGCAGATAATGAAGAAATTGGCCTACTCAATCGCGTCATTATCAGCTTCTTGGAGTTCCTCCTGCAAGCGGTCCTGCTGTCGCTAAATGTGATCAGCCCACTGAGCCGCTTTTCGTGGGTGATAGAAATCCTGGAGCTGCGGGCAAAGGAGGCGGCCAATCTTCTCGCCTTGCTGCTGGGCCGCACGACGTCGTGTGGCCTGCATCCCGCACTTCCACATCGCATCTCCCGCTCCGCCAGCACCCGCAGCGTGTGCTACGTGAACTACATTATCCGGCGCCTTGTGGACATGCTCCTGGGGGCGCTGCTCAGTACCCTGCTGGTCGTGGGGGGCCCCAGCCTCTACGCCGGCGCGCAGCGACTGACGCGCTTCTTCCTCTATGAGTTGCACATGTCGTACATGGAGTGGTTTGATGGGTGGCCAGCGGGTTTGAAGATGAACGAGGACCTCAACCTCTCTCTCAGCTTCCTTGCGAAGCTAGTGCTGGAGTGCTGGGACACACTGATGATCTGGACACCCTCGCGGTGGTTTGCATTTGGTCTTCAGGCCCTATGTAACGCTTCTGCAGCGCCAACGGAGCCCGGTGGCGGTGGCAGCGGGGGCGGCACAGCGGTGTATCGCTTCGCCTCCGCTGACAAGGGGGCAGGCACGGACTATCTCTGGATCGTGCCCAGCTACAATGTCTTGGTAACCATGTCCATCCTCGGGGCTAGCTGCGCAGCAGCCATGGTTGCGGACCTCACGGGCCTGGTGACGATACACCTGCGCCTCCTCTTCCACACGGTGTCGCTGCTGTATCGTTTGACAAAGACACTGGTGGGAAGCCTGTTCCGTCAGTTCCGAGGTCTGAAGCGCAATCCGCTGCGCAATCGCATCGACGCCTGCGACTTCCAAACGGACCAGATGCTCATGGCGACGTTTCTCTTCACCATCTCTGCCTTTCTCTTCCCAACGCTTGCGGTGTACTACATCTACTTTGCCCTCATCCGTGTGTCTGTGTGGATTGTCCAAGAGACGCTGGTGGCCATCGCCCACGCCACTCTGTATGTGCCGGTCTTCCCATTCCTTCACTGGGTGTTCATGCGCCATAAGCTGTTCGGTGGCATTGCCTTCTCCACGCCAATTCCCACCATATCGTCCAAGTACACGCGGCGTGGAATGGGCGAGGCCACGGAGGTGTCCTTCCGCACAGTTGAGCTGGAGGTGCTCCCCACCACGCTGCCGCTGCACTACATGCTCACCGATTTCTCCGTGGTGATCGGAGTCGTTGTGCGCACCTTCATCCCAGCCCGCGTGCTCTCGCTCATATTGAACGGCAAGCTCTCCAAATCAACGGATCTACTGAAGGAGCTCATTCCACATCTACTGGCCAACTGCACCGATCCGCCCTGCACACTGTGCGTGCCCCCCAGTTCTCCCGCGGATTCACTGAAGAGCTCTTTTTAGCACAAAAAAGTCTGTGTGTGTGTGCGTCTGATACCTGAAGAAGAGGGAGAAAGCAGTAAACTGCATTACGCGATGACCACACCGATTTCGTGCGCTGTCTGTTGCTGTTTGCCGTGCTGTTGTAACAAGGAAGATTGATAGCATGTGCATATGTGAATGTGTCGGTGTGTGCTGAGTTTGGAGCGTGGCAGCGAATTGTGCCCATCGCGGCTGGCGTTGCTGCCCTGTGGAAGTCCGTGCTGGAAGTATTAACTGCACCCATTGCACTTATCATTTGCGTGGGCTGTACACGGACATAAAACGGCATGCACATGTATGTGTGTGAGCCAAATGGATAGATCGTCTCCAACAACGCATCTTCTTGCATGACGCAAAGTCTAACTGGTTTTTTACGTGTGTATGCACCGTTGCAGATCTCTTCATCGTTACAGCTGTGTCCTCCTATGTGCGTACGCATCCTCTCTCTATTTGTGTCTTCTGCTTTTCCTTATTTATTTTTTTATTCACGCCTCATCATCAAGCTGTACGCTTTCGGGAAGTCACAACATTTCTCCCCCCTCCACATCATAGTTGACACTCATCTCTATCGCTGCTCTACGCCTAGGGAAAGTCCATTGTGAATTAGAAGGAGGCCCCCCCCACACCCCACCCTATATCTCGTTACGTGCTCTCAGCACCGTCTTAACTAGCTACCTCCATCTTCATTTCTGTGCACTTTTTTGTGCGTGCTGTAGTTTCTATACGGACAGGACCGTTGTGAGAACCCCGCGTGCTGCTTCACCAGCCGGCCTCTCTCTCTCTGTCACTCACTCTATTCTCTTTCAACTATTATTTCGCTGTGTTCTTCCTCTAGAGCCTCTCGGAGGGGGTTTGGCCAGAACGAAGCCGGCGCGCTTTCGTTATTTGTCACTGAAGTGTTCTTTTTTTTCTGTACTTCTCGGAGGGGCAATTCATCTCAGAGCGTCGCTTCAAGTGTGTTGAACCGTGTATTCAGGGCGAGAGGGCACAATTTTATAATAATTATTATTATAATAATTATTATTTTTTCTGCACTTTACATACCATAGGACACAGATTTCTTTTTGGAGTGATCAGTGAGCATACACACACACACACACACGCATTTAGAGGTGAGAGAAGGAAGATAGAGAGTCAGAATAATAATAGCAAACTCACTTTGGAATTTGATTTTTCTTTGATCCAGTCTTCTATTTCATTCCTCCGCAGTCGCCTCCAAAAAAAAGGGAGGGGGGAGGACAGCAAGACTTGTGAAAACCCACAGGGCACCAGTCAGAGTACGTCATCACCCGTCAGGCTACTGATTTTCATCTCACGCTCAACACACGCACCTCCACGACTCGTGCAGCAACACGTTGTGAGCCGCTATAAAGCGCGCAATGGCCACTGCAGTTCAATCGTCTGGGAGGGGTGATGGGACAGTGCGGCACAGGTCCTCACTCTCAACCTTCCCCGAGCAGGTCATCGGGAGCTACGCCATTGGCGAGACGATCGGACGGGGCAGTTTCGGCAAGGTAAAGAAGGGCCGCCACCTACACACTGGCGAGGTGGTGGCTATTAAGATTCTTAACCGTATGAAGCTTAAGTCTGCCAATATGGACAAGAAGATTCACCGTGAGATTGATATCTTGAAGCTCTTTTCACACCCCAACATCTGCCGTCTCTACGAGGTCATCTCGACCCCGACGGACATGTATCTTATCATGGAGCATATTGAGGGCGGGGAGCTCTACGACTATATTGTGAACAAGGGGCGCGTACGTGAGGCAGAGGCGCGTTACATCTTCCAGCAGGTGGTCTGCGCCATCGAATACTGCCACCACTTCCGCGTTGTGCATCGTGACCTCAAGCCAGAGAACATCCTGCTGGGGCCCGGGCTGCAAGTGAAGCTCATCGACTTTGGACTCTCAAACATCATGAAGGACGGGGAGTTCCTCACCACCTCGTGTGGGTCACCAAACTATGCCGCCCCGGAGGTGATCTCTGGCAAGCTCTACTTCGGACCTGAGGTGGATGTGTGGTCCTGCGGCGTCATCTTGTACGCCTTGCTCTGCGGTTGCCTCCCATTCGACGACGACAGCATCCCGCTCCTCTTCAGCAAGATTAAAAAGGGCAAGTACACCATCCCGTCCTCCATGGCCTCGGCCCCCCGCAAGCTCATTCAGCAGGTGCTCATCGTGGACCCGCTGGTGCGTGTAACGATCCCGCAGATCCGCGACAATCCCTGGTTCAACCAGTCCATTCCCATGCGCCTCACCTACAGCGAGTCCATCTTTGCTGCACAAGAAGACCGCATTATCTCTGTGCTGGCCAGCGAGACCGCCAAGAAGCTCAACGTGCGAGAGAAGGACGTGCGTCGTGAGCTGGACAAGGGAAAGGGCCCGGCGTATGTGGCGTACAACATCCTGCTCGACGCGCAGAGGCGGAAGGAGATCGCGGCTGAGGTACGGGAGTTGGGCATGATGAGCGATGAGTTGACGTCGATGGCTGGATCGGGCTCGCACGGCGGGGGAGGCCTGGAGGGAGGGAACGGCGGGAGCGCCGGGGGCTTCTTGCCAAAGGCAACCGAGCGGGAGCTGAACATGGGCCTCATGCTCACCCAGAGCCCCGCAATGGAGGTCATGCTGGATCACTCAGATGCGACGCATAATAAAGTCTCGTACAACAGCGGCAGCTTCATGCCGGCATCGCAGCATGACGGGCGAATGTCCTCTTCCAACTGGCAGTATCTGCAGCCTCACCACCAGCAACAGGAGTTGTCACCATCCGTCGGCTCATTCCGCATGACGCGAGGTAACCTCGGCGTCTCCCTTGGCTCCGGGTCATCACCGTCATCCTTCCCGCATGGGTCGCTGCGGAGCGGCAACAGCTTCAAGCGGGTCAGCAGCAACGGGGCCTCGCAGCTTGGGGTGGGTCTCAACGATCAGCCACGGGTGGGCTCTGTGGCGAGGAAGCACTCGATGTATACGACGGAGGAAGAGCAGTTCTTCGTAGAAAACAATGTGGGCTGGCGTATCGGGCTGATGACCGACTTCCACGCGGAGCAGGCGCTTCTCAATATCTACGACGTGCTTCGGCTCTTTCAAATGGAATGGAAGGTGCTCTCGCCCTTCCAGCTCAAGGCGCGCACCACACCCACGACATGGGAGTTCATCCAGCGCGGCGGTGCCCTGCGTAGCAGCAGCCTCTGGGGTGCCAACAGCTCCACCACCTCCGCTCCTATCCCCATCGCTGGGCAGCGCGGTGCGGGAGGCGAAGACGATTCGGAGAGCGCTACCATTGTCGGGTCCACCGACCGCGACGAGCGCGGACTGCGGCGGCGTGCGACGGGAAACAGCTCACGCTTCAACTCCCCAGCGGAGGCGGGCAAGCAATTCCCTCTCACCAGAGAACCAGAGGGCATAGGCGCCTCCCTGCCTCCGACTGATCCACCAGCGAAGCCGGTGATTGTCACCATTCACCTATTCCGCATTCACGAGAGGCATGACAAGGGCTTTCTCGTGGACTTTAGCGTTACACAGAATCACATTGTAGGTATGGACGTCATATTACACCTCTCTGGGGAGCTAGTTCACCGTATCGGATAGGCAAGAATGAAACGTGTGTGTGTGCGAAACTTCAAAGAGCGGTCGGATATGTGGGGGTCATTGTATGTGTGTCACACTGGGATTTCTCTCCTCTCTCTCTCTCTTGTGTAAGTTTTGTTTTTCTGATTTTTTAAAGACTTTATCACTCAAGCGGCTGTTCTCCCCTTGGCTGTTATGCTGATAAAGCTGTGATGTCTATTTCCCTTATTTCACTTGGGCATGGACATATATATATATATATACGAATCGAGTACTGAAGTGCTCACAAGACTGCACATGAGCACATATATTGTTGTACACTAACAGTTTGATTGGTTGTTGAGTTACCTTTTATTTTTTAGTTTTCCTACTCGTTTTTTTTCTCTCCCTTTCTCTTTTCGTTCCTTCTTTTCTTCAGATGTTGTACGGTCAGCGCTCAAATGCAGAAACTGCATGTTCCAGTGCGCTGTATGCTTGATCGATGTCACCGACGCTCCCCTGTGACAGCGGTGCAGTGTCGCTAACAAGTGGGGAGGGAGTAATAGAGGAGCCTGTGAAAGCGAAAGCGCGAAAAAAAAAAAAGCAACATTAAAAGAGAAGCAGTGCGTGCGTCTACGCACGTCATGCGTTTGTGTTATGTGTTGGTATGCACATCCACTAGCTGGCTCAGCGGTGTGTGTATTCTCGTGTGTATCCTGCGTTCCCCCTCCACCTCCTTCAATGTAGCCACAGTTGTAATTATCTCTCGTTGTTGTTTCTGCGTGTGTAACTGACGTCCCTTCTTCTATGTTGTACGCTTCTTTTTTTGTGTGTTTTTTTGTCTCTTACGTTGCTTTATTATTCATTTATTTTACCTGCCGGTGTATGTGTGGCCTTCGTTGACCCTTTGCACACTCTCCCTTACCACTGCCGCGTATTTATACGTATATACATGAAAGCATGCATGTGTGTAGAGACGGACATACTGCTATACTGGCACGCGCGGAACCTCTCATTGCTTCTTCGAGATGGTATCACAGACGACTTGTTTGTTAGTTCAATTTTTTTTGCTCAATGCATAAACTCTGGGTGAAGTTTGGTGTTGTGGGCAACCTTCCGCAGACCGATGCGGCGAAGAGGTGGTGAGGAAGAGGTGTACTTCATCTCCTTCATAGAAGAAGAGAGATGTCAGTACTCTGCCAGCACTCTTTCAATTATTTTTTTTTGGAGGGAGAGAGAAGAGAGCCAAAAAAAAAAGAATGTGTGGTCGTGTGGTTTGTGTCCTATCATCCAAAAGGGCTGCTGTGCGTCATAATAGCACGTTCATCATTGCTATTAATCATCTGTCAGTGAGATACATCGTGCGAGTACGGCTGTATGCACAAAGACACACACACACACACTAAAAAAAAAATGTAATTGCGCCCTCATGCATGTTGAAAGAAAGGGACAAAGCTGAAGAGGGGAGTGCGTAGGGCGACACACACAAATGCACTGGAATTTAATTAAACAAAGAGGTTGTTGAGTTGGTGGTGAGATGCTTTATTACAGGTGGCAGCAATTTACACGTATGTGGGCCTCTTTGGAGGATATAAATTTGAAGTTGGTGCTGGTTGTTGGCATCAGCTGGTGAATGGTGCGTAGAATGGGAGTAAGCAAATGGCCGAGCGTGTTCATTAAAAAAATATATACTATACACTCGGATAAGCACGCTTAGTGGTAGCTCTTCGTATGTTGTTATTTTACCTACGGAGTAGTTCTCTCGGTATGTATCGCTCTGCTAACGATTGCAAACAAAAAAGGAGGAGAAGGGGAAAAGAAATGGAGGAAGGTGAGAAGGCTCCCTTTATAAAATCATATGTATCGTCTCATCATGAACGCTAGCCCTTCGAATTCCCTCTGACGTATATGCGTAGCCGTAGTTATACATGTGTTTCCACACTTGCTTCCGCATAGGATTACCTTTATGTTGCGATATGCGGGAGCGACTCCTTCGCAGCGTAGTTCGTGTTATTAATATTATAATGGACAGCGACGGCTGTGTGCGTACGATTTACCAGGCTTGGGAATACAAACAAAGAGTCATTCCAAAGCACACTACCGCTCACATACAATAATTCCTCCAGATCCTTGTTTGACTTACGCACTTTATGTACCAAACCTTTTGCCATCCTTTTATTATTATTATTGGGCTGTTGATACGTTGTGCATGCGTCTTCGATGTGTGAATATACATTATTCACCCGCTCCTCGAAGGTGCGGAATAGTTGTACTCAGCAGGTTAGGGATATCCAGAACATCAGCGTGGCCCTCACCGTTACTCCTGTGTGTCTGTGTGTGGGATTCTGCCGTTGCTGTCTTTTAGTGTGGTCTCCCCTAACTCTTTGCCCGGCCTGCCGAAGGCACCTGGCATTCACAAGCTCGACGTGTGCAGACTTGTATGTTGACGCACACACTGCTGCTTCTCTCGCAGACAGGTAACCGGCGCCGCAGCCCAGATGTCGCCAAGTTACTCTATGGTAAGCGAAAAAATGTGGCCCACCGGACCAGCACCGCGAAGCCTTCCATCACAGCTGTCCTTGCGCGAACACCAACCGAGAAGCTGGGGCTGGCGGTGCAGCGCGTCGTTGCCCTTCACGAGCTGAGTCGAGAAGATGTGCTCGCCACCCTCAAAAGCCACCGGGCGCTGCGGCGTCTGGACCGCAGCGAGGCCCTCGTGCAGGCCCTGCGCTCCGCCTCCTACCCACTCACCGCACACCACTACGCGCTCCTCATGGCCCACGCCAACGACAAGAAGGACACGGAGCGGGCGCTGGGGTTCTGGCAGGCGGCAGTGCAAGAGGGGAAGGTGACAGAGAAGCTCCATGGCGCTCTCCTCTCCGCATACCGCAATGCCGGCACGTGGCAGCGGGCCCTTGAGCACTGCGACACGATGTGGGAGGACAAGTTAGTACTCGACCCTCACGCCCTCCACGCCGTGCTCAACGCATGCCGCCAGCACGGTAAGTGGGAGGCGGGCATGCACACCTTCACCGCGGCAGTGACAAAGGGTACACGCCCGAATTCGGTTGTGTATCTGGAGCTACTGCGGCTGGTGGAGCACTCCAGTATGCCGAAGCGCTCGCAATACAGTCTCGCCGTGCTGGAGGCACTGCAGGGCCGGGTGGAGGTCACGGCAGGGCACTACAACTCCGTCCTCTCAACGCTGCGTGGACCCAATAACTGGGAGAAGGGTGTCGCCCTCTACCACGACATGCGAGAGCGATCGGTGATGCCAAGCAAAGAGACGCTGAGCACACTGCTGCTTCTTCACCCGCACAGCGTCGCCCACTGCGTTCGCTGCGTGGCCGAGGCCCACGCCTCTGGCATGCCAGTCACCGACACGATGTACCGCGCGGTGCTGGCGAATCTGTTTAAACTTAAATTGGACCACGAGGCCTCGCAGTTTGCTGAGCGCGAGTACCGCGCCGACGTCCAGGACGTCAGCAACCCGTCCACGTCGTCGCTGGCGCTGAGCGTGGCGCTGCTGGACAGCCTGCTCGCCCACGCGCGACCCCACGACGCCCTCCTGCTCTATGAGTCCTTCGAGAGTAAGATTGCGGACGTGGCAGCGGCCTCCACACGTGGCCTGGGGGTCACTGGGCGGCTCTCACAGCGCTGGCTTGTGCAGGGCCGCGTCGCAGTGGTGGATCACAATGTGCTGCTGAGCCCGACATTCGAGTCCCTCACCCACCACTACGACTCCATATTCGTCCCCTTCTCCAGCGTGCGGCTGCTGGTGCGGAGGGCGAGGGAGATGGGGACCGGTGTGCAGGCGCGCTACATGAAAGCCGCATTGTACCGCCTCTCTGTGTCCCTGAAGAAAAGTGAATGGCGGATGGCTCGTGTGGTGCCACTGGCACACCAGCTCCTGGCCCACACCTACCTGGTGGGTGAGGGCCCCACCTCCTCAGAGGCCCTGCAGCAGCTCCGTGTCGAGGCCGGCAAGACAGGATCATCCTTACCAGCGGAAGTAACACCGGCGCCAAGTTATGGGCAGCAGCTACTGAGTCGGATTTCGTCTGATTCGAGTGAGCCAGCAGGCGCAGTGAGTATGAGCACAGGCAGTGAACAGAGTGGCATTGCTATTCGTCCAGCGGCTGGCGTGGGAACGCGCGCCACCAAGCAGACGGCGAGCAACCTGATGGCTGGCCCCATCGATGAAAGCGGCACGCCAACGGTGCTGCAGGCGGAATCTGTGCTGCGCAGCAGCGATGGCATCACTTCCACAGAGCGTGTCTTGGCGGTAGGAGCCATGCTCAAGTCCCTGAACCCAGACACCGATATTCACATACTATCAACCAATACTGTGCAACTTGGAGTGGTGCGACGTTGGAACCGACAGCGAAGACACCTGCCCCTCACCCCAGTCTCGTATCCAGACGAGCTGCACGCTAAAGCGCCAGCACCTGAGGTAGATGCCGCTTACGACACTGAGCAGCAGCGACAGCAATGGCACGGTAATGCCGACGAGGAAGACGACGCTGGGGCGAGAGACGCCTCGGCCGCTCGACTCTACTTTCCATCATAAGCGACTCCGCTGAAATGTGTGCATGGGGGTGCAAGAGAGGAGGAAGGAAACACAGGAAGTGGAGAAACTAAGACCTAGACCGGGAACTCTACACGCTGGCCTTTCCTCACTTCTATTCCCATGGCTCCAACGAATAAACAGCGATCTGTCTAACGATCCAGTGTGTGCTCTGCATGAATCGCAGTGGAGCTGCGGGGTCTTGACTCTTTAGCGTCATTCCTCCTCCCCCCTCTCCCCCGCCTCCCAGTCAGTCGCCTTTAACTGGTGGCTCTTTTCTATTTGCAAAGGAACAAAAGAAATGTCACTTCTCCCCTCATCCTCCCTCCTACCTTTGGTGGTACTACGGCGGCACACACAACACTACACTACATAAATAACTAAAAAAAAGCAAAAACAAAGGAAGCCGAGCGGTATGGCAGGATATCCTCCCACGTTCCCGCCGGCTCTGGTCGCGCACTGCGTGGCGGGGTCGGTGCCGCCGGAAGTATTCACTGACGTTGAGGCACAGCTACGCACAATGTCGCGGTACGTGAGAATTCCACCCCAGCACCACGCGGAGGTCTGTCAGGCGGGTGCAGAGGCAGCCTTGGCGATTTACGATCGGAGCGTGAATGTGCGTGATGGACCTTGCACAGAAGCGGAGCGTACTAGCATCCTTCCCCTGCTCGTCAGCACCTCAGCGGGGGGCAGTGACGCCCCGACAAGAGTCGACGTGATTGCACTGCTCCCGTTAGACACCCTTCTTTGGCTGGGTCTTAGCAAATTACTGGGGCTCTCATCGAGTGCGGTAGCCCTTGTCGAGTGGCTTCCCTGTCACTGTTTTTCACTTCCTCAGGACCTCTCTCTGCAGCGCAGTCCACTCTGGCGGCGCGGCGTTTTGACGGCGATGGACGCCGCCTCCATGGCTGCTGTGGTGGCGCTGCGGCCGAGGGTCGGTGACGCCGTGCTGGACCTCTGCTGCTCCCCTGGCATGAAGCTGGGCCTGCTGGCCGACGCCGTGGCGGGTAAAGCGGACAACGGTGGCGAGGGTGGCATTGTCGTGGGCGTCGACGTGAGCGTGGAGCGGCTCTTCGCGTGTCGCTCGATTGTCAAGAGACACCTCAGCGGGGGCAGTGGCAGCACCGCTGCTGCCACTGCCCCGTCAGCAGTTGCTCTCTTTGCTGCGGACGGGCGCTCCTTTGCACTACTGCCAGCGCTGGACAGTATGGACACAGGCGCAAGGGTGGCAGTGGGTCGTGAGATTGGCCTTACCGCGAGCGAGGAGCGGAGACTGCGAAAAGCGCATGCGGCCACTCGTCATCGCCAACTGGGTGAAGTCGAGTGCCAGAATGGAAATGTCCTGGTAGTATACGCAGGTGATCACGCGAGAAACAAGTTGCGTGCCTTGCTGCCGTCACGTCTCTTTGATCGGGTGCTGGTGGATGCGGAGTGTACGCACGATGGCTCGCTGGCACACCTGTGGCTAGGTGGCAGTGGCACCGAGTCCACCGTGCGACCTTTCGGCGGCTCACTCAGGGAGCCTGGCGGTGACGACAACCATTGTCCCGCAACACGCGGAGAACACAACAAACGCGGTCTCAACAATACTCATCGCATGGAACGAATGAACGTTTCCTCCCCTTCCGCGACCTCACCCACAAGCACCGATGGAGGCTCGACTTTACCTGAACTGCAGTTACGTCTCTTGATGAATGGGTACGCTCAGCTGCGGCCAGGGGGCCTGTTGGTGTACTGTACCTGCTCCTTTTCGTACACACAGAACGAGGACGTGGTCCACCGCTTCCTCGACATTGTCAATGACACATCGAATGCTGGTGCTGCAGACTCCCGCCACACACGCGCGGTTGTGGTGCCGGCGTTTGGTTATGCCGGGGAGAGCACTTCACCTGCGTGGGAGGAGAAGGCGGTCGCGGCCTGCATGGAGTTTGATGGGGATGCCAACAGCAACAGCAGTGCCGCTGCCACCCTCCAGTCGAGGCTGGATGCGTCCAATGACATGTACGGCATCGTCACACGCGGTGCTGCAAAGGCCGGGCATTCTCATACCCTCATAGACGCGGGTGGGTGTCGGACAGTAGGCTCGCGTATGTGGCCCTCGGAGTTCTCCACCAGCTTTCAGTACATTGCAAAAATACATAAGAGTGTCATTGCATGACACCAGTGGAAGATATCTGCTTGCAACACACACATATATATATTGTCTATTGATAATTGTTATTGTAAGACAGTGACGGGCAAAAACACGAAAAAACGGGATGAAGTGCCAACTACTCCCGCACATGCTCACCTCTTCCCACTCCTGACTTCTGGCCTTTCTTCAACATTCCGCTATTCCACATGATAAAGGAGGTAGCACGCTAGCAAAAAATACGATTGCCTGGGAGGGGGGCATGGCACCACTGCACATGCTACGCTGCGTGAGCAGTGGAAACGTGTGTCGACGCTCCACTCCGTGTGCGAGTACGTCACTGCGTCAGCACTCCACCATCTTGCGCCGCCCCGCACACCCTATGCCGGCGGCAGAATCCTCTGTGCAATTGAACACTGCAATAAATCCAGCAGAAGCAGCAGTAGTGGAAGCATGTGCCCGCAGAGGCCCGGCTGCTCTGCCCCCCCTCACTGCACTCTACCGCCACTCTGTCCGCGCACGCAAGGGGCCCACACAATCCCTGGGTGAGGGCACGCTGCGCGTTGGCAGCTTTGGCTCCGTTGACAGCCACGACCGCGCGCAGCTGACACGCCTCCAGCAGATGCTCTCCTGGGCCACTGCACAGACATCCGTGGTGGGGAGGGAGGTGCTCGTGGCCTGCGCGGTCTCTCTGGACTTGGAGGGGACTCATGTCTTCCCCGTAGACTCACCTGGGCCCAGTGCATCTGGGGGCTGCTCCGCATGCATGGTCACCTACACGGGTGTGAACCACGCCTTTCACCGTCGCGTGAACCGCACCGGGGGGACACTGCATGGCATCCTAAAAGGCTGTGCGGAGCAGAACGCCCTCGGCGTGGTGGCTGCCCAGGGATTGCCATACACGTCTGTCGTGTGTATTCATCTGATGATGTCCACTCCAGCGGATGTGTCTGCCGGCGGCGCCTCCTTCCCGTGTGCAGAGTGCTGGCGCCACTTGGCGAGCGTGAGCACACTGAGGGTGGAGCGGGACTTGGTACCACTACGGCTCGTGGTGCGCGCGCACAGGGGCGAGGCCGCCACCACGCATGCGCTCGCACTCGCTCAGCAGAGAATGAAAGACACACCAGCGCCAATAGACACCGTACTAGTAATTTGAGAAGAGACGGCATCTCTGCATGCACATACATGTCTTTTTCTTTTGCCTCACCTGCGTGTGCGTACTGATTGTATTTAATAACCTGTCGTCATAAGTATCCACTAATACTCACAGAAATTACTCCGAGACTCTGAAGTGGATGGATAAATCATAATAGCGAAGCGAATGGAATGGGTTGTATATATATATATATATATACATCAGGAGCGCCTTTTTCCTCCTTCACATATATATTCTGTTGAAAGGAAAAAAGAAAGTGTCCCTCTGTTGCCCCCCTCCTCTCTCTCTGTCGTTCTCTTACCGTTGCTCCCGCTCCTTTATTGCCAGCCATCACAAAGGAGCGACCCATGTATGGAACCAAGGCACCTTCGCTTCATGAATGGGGACTGCTAGTGGAGGGCGAGTGCACCGCGTACGCAGGTGGAGGCGCGGCCAACCCCAACCCTGACTCCATAAACACACAGGGAGCGGCATCCTCCAGCACCCCAGCCCGGGTACAAGCACCAGTGAAGGTGGAAGGGTCGCGGGCACGACATGCACTCGCCGAGTGGGAGCGCACAGTTGTGGATCTCTACCGCGACATACGCAGTCACCAACGCCTCAGCGGCGGACTGGCAGACTTTCCTGACTCCATTCTGTTGTTCTCAGCATTCTGCTCTTCGCCGCGACTCCATAAGGAGAAGACACAGTCAACGGAGGAGGATCCAACCGCCATCAGCGAGGATTCCGCCGCTGCCGCGCAAAGCCGTCGCGCGCCATTACTGCTGCAGTTCTTCCTGCAGACGGATCTGCTTCCAATGTCGAGCGTGGAGGAGAGCGCAAAATCTACCGCCATGTGGCTTGAGAATCATCGTAGGTGCATGAATGTGACTGATACCTGTGCAACCGAGGCATGCAGCTGTTTTGGCGACCCACTTCTTGAAGATATTGCGATGACCCTTGCACGCACTGGCCGCATCGACGCCGGCTCCGCTGCCGTCTGGCTCCTCCGTGTGTTTACGCATCTGGTGATGGGCTGCGCTCAAGTGGACAGCGGCACTCGCAGGGACACGACAGTGGTTGCTGTGGGCTCACAGTGGCCGCTCGCCGCTGGCGTTGTGAAGGTGGTTTTCGCTCTGCAGGAGGGCCGCTGCAGCGACTCGCGTGATCCGCCCGGTACTGCTGTTTCAGATACGTCTGCACAGAGCGGCGTCACTCCGATGTCATGGGCCCTATTCTCTGCCTATTTTTACATTGTCACGCTCCACGCCGCGTTGGACCAAGTGGTAGACCAACAGACACGGGCCGCAGAGACCTTTTCCTCATTCTCCCCCGCGCAAGAGGTGACTGCGTCATTGTCTGCGGACGCTCTCTGTGATGCCATGATGTGTCTCTGCTATCTCATTCGACAGCAGGAGTACTTTTCACTTGAGCGGGCGCTCGTTGACCCGTCGACTGCGTTTGCTGGTGATGCGGCTGCCATGTATGACTCCAGTACCGCCTCTACAAGTCAGATAATTAGGCAGCTTTGGTTCGCACTTGCCTCCAAGGCAGTGCGCACTGTGAGCGCGCTGCACGAACGGTCCACACACCGCGCCGTGTTGCTGGACTATCTGCTCTCGTGAGCAGCACAGACTCCTTTCTCTTCAGAGTTTCCCTAACATTCATCTGTGATGGGTCGTTTCTTTCTATACTGCGGTCTCCTTGTGAATGTGTGCCCGAGACCCTGTTTTCTTTTGTCATAGCCTTTTTTGCCACGGCACAGCCATCTCCTTGCGCATTACTGAAACATACTCTGGCAGCGAACAGGGTGTCGTGTGTGTGTTGTGTGTGTTTGTACGCGCATTGAACCTGTTTGCTCCTCCACCCTTATGAGTTTGATAACATAGTTACATGGCTCTCCGTCGCCATGACAGATCGCCGATGCCATCATTAATGGTTCCTCTGTATTCTGCAGCAATTACCCACCTCCGACTGCGTTGTCCTAGGTTGTCTCTACGTATGCTGTGTGCACCCAACAGCTCGTACCGGAAGGTCATGCTGATCGCCTTCGACATTCTCTTCTTCACCCCTTTTCTCTATTATTTAATTTGCAGTTTGTCATCCACGAAAGCACTCCTACTGTGATAGTGGCAGTGGCGACTCGTACGGTGACAAATCCCTTGCAGTACCATATTTTATTATTATTATTATTATTCACTTGTGTGGGTCGTTGGTAGGTGAAATTTAGCCCCTCCCTCCCTCTCCCTCATACCCTCTCCCACCGCATTTCTCGTCATAAACAAACAAACAGAAAGAGCGACAAAAGCTAATATATAAGAGGGAGAGAGAGAAGCGTCATTCTGCGCACATACGCCCTCACGCCCTCCGAAGGTGACACGGAAACTAAGCACATACTCCTTGTATCATTTAGAAACGTTGAGGCGCCTCACCCCCCCCCCCTTTTTCCCTCTCTTGTTGTGTGGGCACTGGTGTCACAGATCCACCTAACTCTGACTATTCAGATTTATATTATTGTGTGGGGGTCATCTGTGTGTGTAACGCTATCCGCTCCGTGTACTCGTCAAACGCCTTTATTTATTTTTGTCGTTTCACACCCTCTTAGGTTTCTTTCCCTTCTCTCTCCCTGTTTGTGCCTACTCGTTGCATGATGAGCACGTCCATGCTATCGTCGAGCATGCAGGAGCGCCGGCGGGCCGCAGATGTTCTCCTGAGCACGGTGGAAACCGCCCAGATGCGGGAGAGTTATTATGCGTGGAAGGGCTTCGTGAAGCAGCGGCAGTTGGACACACATCTGCAGAGGTGCTCCGTGATGCTGAAGCACGGTAACCAACGGCGCGACTACGGCCGGTTCTTCGTCCAATGGCTGGCAGCAACGCAGCGGAGCAGCTCACGCGAGGCCCGCGAGGCCATTGTGCTGCCCAAAGATGTGCCAACGCGCTCCAAGCGGGACGTGGTTTCTGTGGTGCAGCGGTACTTCCGCAAATGGCGGCAGCACCTGCGCCGCCATCGCCAGCGAACCTCCACTAATGTGCGGCTGCTCCAGAGCCTCGTGGAGCAGAATGCCCGCCACCACGTCTTCTCACGCTGGCACGTGCGTGTGCTGCAGGAAAAGATACACATATTGTCAAAGGTGAACGCACGTGACCGCGAGGTGATGGATCTGCGCGACGCCGTCGCGCGCACTATCGAAGCGCTTGGCGGATCGACGCATGGGCTCGGCGCCATCAAAGCTGAGGATGGCTTGCAGGACCCGGAGACACTCATTGCCAACACACGCACCATCACAGATGAGCTGCGGAACCTGAGTGAGGACATGGTGATGGTGTTAGTGCTCACTTCCCTCTGGTCCAGCAAGGAGGATGGTGGAAAGGAGCGGGTAAGTGAGAGTGTGGAGAAGCTGTGGAAGAGGATGCAGGGCGCTGAGGCCATTGCGGCGAGCTCGCTGGATGCAGCGGCACACATTCACGAATCCATTGCTGTGACTGAGAAAATCCTCTCTGAGCTCACAGCCGCAGTTAACGGTGGCAACACCTCATCAGCATCACCACCCCCGGCCCAGGCTATCACCGATACTGAAGTGAACGCCGCTATTGAAGCCGCGCGTGAGGCTTATCATCGCCAGCAATCAGAGGGGGCGGTGAAAGCTGTGTCGTTAGTGCCTCTTCTGCAGCAGTGCGCGGAGCTGCGGCAGTGGCTGCCCCGCTTTCGCAGCAAAGGCGCGCAGCGTCTACGGGAAGCTGTGGAGGCAAGCGTGTTGGCGCTCGGGGGTGCGGATGGAGAGCGCCAGGTGGCAGCGTGTGCGACAAGCCCATCAGATACACCGACGATGGGCGAGGAAAAGGACGTTTCCCTCGCAAACACCCTCCTCGGTCTCTGCACAGACTTGCACGCAACGCTGTTGCCATCTGCGGGTGAGAATGCCACTGCAGCGCAAGAAGCGACATCTACCGACCGCCCTAGCTCGTCACTCGCTGAGCGTCTGACTGCGCTGCAGAGGGAGGTCGAGCTCCGGGAGCAGCAATCGGCGGAGCTGCGAGCGGAGCTGGAGGCACTGGAGGAACAGAAAAGCGTAGAGAAGGCCCAACTGGAGGCCAATGTAAATCTGCTGAACGATGAGAACAGCAACCTGCGCGCTGAGCTCAGGGAGCTGCAGGATCAAAAGGTAGCTGACGGCAAACATTTTGAGTCCCAGCTCGCTGAACTCGAGACCCTCAGTGCCAACACACTCTCCTCCCTGCAGGACCTTCACGATGCGTCATTAGCGGCGGCCACCGTCTTGTGTGGCAGCGAGGCCGTTCAAGAGGCTGTCGCTTCGACTTCATCGCCGGGGGACGCTGTGGCCATTCTCCAGCTCGCCCAGGACGTCATCGCGGATGCGCTGCACGACTTGGACCTTCACGAGGTGCCTGTGCTGGAGGCGATCAAGACGATCAAGTCCGAAGCCAGAGCGCTTGCCACTGAGCTTGACGGTCTCCAGGACCATGTTAAGGAGCTCGAGACTGCTCATGCTGTCGATAAGGAAATTGTGCAGGGCGTCGTGGAGATGTTGCGCACCCCAGCAGACCCGTCTGTCCGTGAGTCAGTGGAGGCGAACACAGAGGAGCTGGCACAGAACGGCGATCCGGTGGTGCTGGAGCTGGTGCGTGGGATGAGGGACCTGTGCGAGCAGTGCACCGTCTGTGCCGCATCACTGCCTGCTGGTGCCCTGGAGCCCGCTCAGGCGCGAAGTCTCCCCGCCTCTCAGCTCATGGCGGCGTGCGGAGAGGCTATGGGGCAGACTGTGGCACAGCTTCAGGCTAGCGATGAGGATCGCGCGCGGCTTAGTGCGCTGAGTGTTTTCCTACGTGATGTCGTCCGCGACGCTGTCGCGAGGATGGGTGTCGTGACCGCCTTCCACCCCGCCCCCACCCACAGCAACCCGCCCTCGTCGCACGCTTCACTGGCCCTCACGCAGCACACAGTCCCGCTCATCCGCGGAGAGGATCCGTCGCGCTACGTGGAGTACATTCTGCAAACCACCTCCGCGCCGATGGAGGCGGTCCGGGTCGTCCAGGATCACCTGAGCCGCAACGCGTCCGTGGAGGCCGGTGACAGTGCCGAGCCGTCCACCTGGGATGTCGTGGCAGAGTACCACGACCACATGGCGATGGTGATGGAGGTGATCGCTCAATTCGATGAGTCTCTCTATGAGGAGCGGGAGCACGCGGCCGCTGTCCTCAAGGAGAACGAGCGCCTCCTCAACGGCCTCGCTCAGGTGTTAGCAGACCTGCAGGACTGGCGCGCACCTCCAGCGGACGGTGGCAGTGAGGAGGAGGACGTGCTGGGCGAGGTGCTGCCGCTCGTGGGGAACATTAAGGGAACGCTTGCGGCACTGAGATCTGTGGCTGAGACTAGCGTCAATCCAAGTAGCGCGACTGGCAAGCACGCCCTCGGAGATGCTGAAGGTGACCTGGAATCTACAGCGGCACGTGTCAGCGTGACGGACCTCCCCACCCTGGAGAGGGCTGTGGAGGCGATGATGACGAAGCTGCGCGACTTCAGGGGGAACGTTGCAGCCGGGATCCTAGCGCTGGGGGGCGAGGGTTCAGTACCGCCTGTCGACCCTACAGCAGTTAACGGCGCCCCAGTAGACGTGGACAAGGCGCTTGGCACGCAGCTTAACAACATGTGCCGCGATGTTAGCGAAGCGGTCGAAGAAGTGAAACAGTTCCTCGATACAGAGGCGTCCAGTCCAGGAGACCAACAGTGCAGCGTTGAAGGCGTGGCGACCCTGCGAGGCATCCTGACCAGTATCAAGCAGAAGCTAACGGAGCTGGAGACGATGAAGCGCGAGTCTGAGAAAATATTCAAGGGCTTTGATCGTGTCTTCAATGACGAGTTTGATCCCCTCGAGGGCTCCATGACCTCCATTTCCACGCTTGGACGCAGTCTGAAGCCGAAGCGGAAGCCCTATCCCGCGTTTGAGACCAGCATCACCGATAGCTCCATCACCCTCGCCCGATCCGCTCTCCTCGCTGCTCAATATCCCGGTGAACCTGATCCCCTATCAGAGGATTTCCCCCTCTCCACCATGGAGCGCCGCCTTCGCAGCCTGCGCGTTAACGCGCGAAGCACCATCGACGAGGTCCACACACTGCGGAAAGTGTGCCGTGACGCCCTCCACATCCTCGGGGGCAGCGGGGAGGCGGCGCCGGCAGCCTACGGCGGGACGCTGGTGCCCCTGCTGCTCGCAAGAATAGAGGAGATCAAGAAGGCGTTGCCAGACGCGGAGTCGGTGGTGGAGGCCTCAGGGTCGCGCGCCACGGTAGGTGCACGGCTCGCAGCACTGAGCAACGTGGTCCAGTCGCTGCAGCTGGAGCGCGACGGCCTGCGCGAGGCCCTGGGGGGAAAGACACGGCAGGGCGCCATTCTCCTGACCAAGATGAACAAGGCGGTCGACACCCTCAACGAGCAACTGCGCGTGCGGAACGCGGAGATCGATGGTCTCCACAAGAAGCGTGACGAGCTGGCGAGTGATCTGGAGCGTCAATATCAGCTGGTCGAAGAGCTGGAGGCGCGTCGGCAGACACTGGATGCGGAGGGGCAGAATGCACAGCGCGAGATCAATGCCCTACACGAGACCGCCAAGTCACTGGAAAAGCGCCTGATAGACGAGGGGGCAGAGAACACCAAGCTGACCGCCCTCACTTCCCGTCAGCAGCATGAAATCAACATCATCACGACTGGTCTCAGCAAGGCACTCATGGCACTGCCAAGCGCGATCGACAGCGCCGAATCTGAGGTGGACCGCATCGATTACGCAGCCGAGCCGGTCTTCCTGGACACAGAGCCCTGGATATCGTCTTCGCACCCCACAGCTATGCCAATGCAGCCCAAGAAACCCTCGATCAGTCGCGAGACGACAACCTCACTGGAGTCCATCGTGGTTGGACTACTGAAGGTTAACGATGGCGTGGGGCTGGAAGAGATGGTGGAGCGGCGGGTAACAGAGGGGAAGACGCTGCTGCACTGCTATCACATTGAGCAAACCCACCTGCTTCACACACTGAAGGGGGATCTCGCGGAGCTGCGGCGCTACACACACGAGCAAATGACACAACAGCTCCTGCCTCTGTGTCACGCGATGCTCGCGGAAGCGGATAAAAAAAATGCGGAGCTGGCACTGGAAAACGAAGTTCTGCACTCCCGTGCACTGCAGCGCGAGGCTTTGGCCAAGGGGAACAAGGAACTCATGCAGCGCTGCTCCGCTATGCAGCACTCCGTTGATGTGGCCACCGCACAGGTATTTGCGATGGACGAGGAAAACATCTCTCTCCGCCGCACTATTGCCGAACACGAGGTGGCGCACGTGCTTAACCGCTCCGTGCCGGAAGCCGGGGAGGTGCGCGCGAACCCTCACACGGTCGGGTCCGCCCTCGTGGATTTGGAGCATCGCATGATTGTCGGGGCGGCCTCGCTCGCAACGGAGGCCATCACTTCAATATCCAGCGAGGATCTGACACGCGGCTTCGCTCGGGCGGCCGAGCGCACCTTCACTTTGTATCAGCGAGCTCTGGAGACTGTGGAGGCACTTCGCCACGCACTTGACAGTGACCCCGCTAGCTCCTTAACACCAGCAGACAGGCATCGACAGTTTGCCTCCCTGCTGGATGCGCAGGTGCGCGGGTTGCGTCTGCTCACCAGTGAGGCGGACGACTTGTGGAATTGCCTCCCCCCATTGCTCCGGGCGCCATTTCACCTGCGTACGATCACCGTATAGCGTGTCTATCAAGTGGAGGGAGAGAGAACAATTCACCGTACGGTGGTGCCGGACCTCTCTCGCTGTTGTGTGGTGGTCCTGCTCGCCTTGTGGCGTCCCACGCTGGCTAGGGGGCGGATAGATTGTCGTCACCCACAGCAGAGGAGCTTCTGCGTCCCTGCTATAGAGTAAGGTGAGGCGAATGCCAGTGCATCCTTCCACCCATCGTCTCCTCTTCCCCCCTCCCCCCCTCTCCCTTGTATGTACGTGTTCCTATTTATACAGCGCTTCTGTGAATGCATGCCTTATTGTGGGAGCAGGCTGAGAGTTTTGCTTCTACTGCAGGCGTAGTAGTCTGTAAAGACGAAGAAGAGCGAAGTATATTAAAAAAAGAACCGTGAAAGGGAATTGACGATGGCAGCGACTGCACTTGGCCATTCAAACTAATGTGCCGGTGCTGTGTTACTGATTTTTGTTGTGCGTGCGTGTGTCTCTAAGAGGCGCACAACATGTTTCGGAGTGTGTGTTGGCTCCCTAGCAACTTCTTTTGCTTTGCTCACAGGCACCCACTCACTCTCTCCAAATAAACAATCCGGAATAGCAGGAACATACATATACACACACATATATATATATATATATATATATATATGACAGCACAGTGCATCGGGTTGCACACAACCGAAAAAGGCGAAGAGGGGACTGACGCGCCGCCACCATACCGCAGCGCAGCACAGTGAGATTTCTTTTAGCCAATTGTTATTTGTTGGCACAGAGGGCTTGTCTGATGCATAACAGTGACGCCATTTCACCCTTCCAAGCATGGCAAGGACGAGTTGGGGGCGACGCTGCATCCTCAACTGCTGCCCCCGTTATCCCTGCAGCTACCGCCACGGCAACTGCTCCCACCGCGTCGACGCTCTCTCATTCACCCGCGCAGTACCCATTCCTGCACCTCTGCCGCTTGTTTGAGAATATACTATGCGCGGCCAACAAGGCCGAGCAGTGTGCTCACCTAGGCACCTTCTGGAGCTCGCTGCCCCGCAGTGCTTCCTTCTTTCCCTACGTACGTCTGCTCTTCCCACACTTGGACAGTGTGCGGCCGACGTGCAATCTCAAGGAGAGCAAGCTTGCGCGGCTCTACGTGGATGTGATGGGGTTGTCGCCGCGCAGCCAGGACGCACGGCGGCTGCTCCACTGGAAAGACCCCTCAAAGCGTGCAATCGAAACGACCAGCTTCAGCGATGTCATCTACGTAATTCTCCTTCACAAGGGCGGGTTCAACAATCGCTCCGGGCCCGCTCCGCGGCCAACGGTCAAGCAAGAGATAGTGGGTGCCTCACAGAGCCGTGACCCCACCATAGCCTCACCTGCCATCGACTCCCACGTCATCTCTGTAGAGAAGATAAACGGGACCCTGGATGCCATCGCTGTGGCGCCAGACACCGCCGCTCGTAAGGCCATTCTCATTGGTCTCCTCCGCCGCACCACCGCACTCGAACAGAAATGGTTGCTGCGCATCCTCCTCAAGGACATGAAGTTCCGCATGGCCCATCAGTCCATCCTCTCTGTCTTCCACCCCTCCGCACTGGACACATACAACAGCAGTTGCGACCTGCAGCATGTCTGTGACGCTTGCATGGCGGAGGTGCGTCAGGCTGGGCCAGGGTCCGCTGAGAGTGGCATATATCTCTTCCAGCCACTGCGACCGATGCTGGCCAGCCTGGTGTCGGCGAGGTGACTGGAGCAGCTTCTGGAGAGCGGGACGGTCCTGCTGGAGCCAAAGTACGATGGAGAGCGTGTCATGCTTCACGTGGACGCGGAACGGGTGATGTACTGGACACGCAACGCAAAGAACTTCTCCGCCCTATACCGACCCCTCTTTGATGACACGGTGCGCAAGGCCTTTCCAGCTGGAGAGCGCGTGGTCATCCATGTGTGGGGGTTGGGGGCTGGCAGCGACGCTCCTGCCGCGCCCGTGATCCTCGAGAATGCCATTCTTGACGGCGAAATGCTACTTTTTGATGGCACCACAAACTCCTTCGTCGAGTTCGGCGCCAATCGATCCTTCGCCACAGGTGGTGACGCCGCGACGACCTCCCTGAGCGCTGGAGCGGAGGTGGTCGGCGTGCAGCGGTGGTTCAGCTTTGTTGCCTTTGACATGCTGTTCCTCAATGGTCACTCCCTACTGCACCTCCCGCTCACCGCGCGGCGGGCGCTCATGACGCGCACCCTCAAGGAGCAAGCGAGGCGTCTCGAGGTGGTGCGCGGAAAGCGAGTCTACACATCAGCTGACATCCTAGCAGGCCTCGAGCACGCCATTGCAGACATGAAGGAGGGCGTCGTGCTCAAGATGGGTGACAGCCCATACGTGCCTGGTGAGCGCAGGCAGCGCTGGGTAAAGGTGAAGTCTGACCACATCGCCGATCTCGCAGATACGGTGGACCTTGTCGTGGTAGGTGGCTATTACGGCACAAAGTTTGGCCGGCGCCACGTGTCCCATCTCCTCCTTGCAGTATCGGCGAACCACTCGATTCGCAACCCGAGCGACCCGGGTACCTGCTTCTGCACAGTCTGTAAAGTCGGAAAAGGCTACACCAGCGAGGAGCTCACCCTCATTAACGCCACACTGCAGCCGCACTGGGAGGCGATGCCGACGCGGCAGACGGTACCACCGTGGTTCGGTACGTGGAAGGCGGCGGGGAACAACGACTTGCTTCCTGACGTGTATGTGCATCCTCGCCATTCCATCGTGATGGAGGTTTTCGGCTATGAGTTCAGCGAGACATCCCACTATCAGGTCGGCTACACGATCCGTTTCCCACGCCTGCAGCGCGTACGCTGGGACAAAGGCCTCCAAGACGCGACAGACCTGCACACGTTAGGGGCGATCAAGGATGCCTCGAAGGAAACCATCCGACGCAGAACTGCAGAAGGGAAAGATGGCCTCCTCACCGCCCTCTCCCTCAAGTGGAAACGCCGCCGTCGTCGCAACGACAGCGGCGAGGATGGCAAGTGCGCACTGGGGCCAGTCAAGCGCGCGTGCGATGGCGACGCCGGCGAACATCACCACCACTATGACGGGGACCGCGGAGCAGTATCTGAAAGCGTGCGGCCCGCCTTCACCGTTGCGCGTGAGCAACTCGCTGTGGCTACACTTGGCTCCTCCGCTGAGCTGATAGATACCCTATTTGCCGGCTACGAGTTTTGCGTCCTGTTCACTTCTGCCGAGACGTGCCGGGACACGGAGGGGCGGACGGCAACCAAAACACTGCTGGAGCGGCACCTCCTCCGCCACGGTGCCAAGGTGGTCTCCAACCCTGGGCCCCGCACGTCCCTCCTCCTCGCCTCTACTACTGCCGCTCCGAGGGTGCGCAACTGGATCCGCATGTGCTTCGCAAAGGCGGATGTCGTGGCTCGCAAGTATGTGCCCACCGATGTGGTACATTGTCGCTGGGTGATCGACTACGTGGAGGCGGGGGAGGTGCTCCCTCTCGCGCCGCGGTACATGCTGCACAGCAGCCCCACGCTCCGCGCCAAGTTTGACGTGGTCATGGATGAGTTCGAGGATAACTATTACGAGCCCTGCTCACTGGAGAGTCTGCGGCATTCCGTGCAGGTCGCACAGAGAGCGGTGGCTGAGGCTGAGAGGGAGGAAAAGGAGAGGGGACAGGGTGGGCAAGA